>OX463862.1:3131021-3366597 GCA_949825065.1 Odontocerum albicorne
GTTCCGGTGACAGTTCACAAATTTGCGCCAATACAACCTTGTAACGACATTCAGTAATTTTAATTGTTTTATCAACTTTAATATAAGCCTCGATTCTAATAAATAGCAAGTTATTTAGGTAAATACATCACATAATGACAAATTAATACATCTTGTTACAAATTAGCAAAAATGTGGCAGTTTGTTAAAATCAAATAATATTTGGCGACGTTCGTCAAAAGTCACTACGTTAGTCTGCATTGGCTAGGGATGGGGTATACGATAATTGGATTTTCGATTTTTTTATACCTAAAATTAAATGTTCGTAATTAGTATTAATTCATAATTTTGGCCTATTTAAATATAGATATTAGGAATTAAAATGTCAGTTTAGAGAAAAACGATTTTTCGATTTTACCCCATCCCTTTGAGACATGACGTTTCAAACGTCACAGGAACCATCCTACATTTTCCAAAGTATAATTGTAAATTTTCTATGAATGAACTTGTTTTTAATATTTAATCGTTCTATTTATTTTCCGGCAACACCATTAACTTATATAACCTCATCACTTGACACTGGCGTATATACATTTGGTCAGTGCTATTGCATGGAGTGGAATCATGGACCCTCAAAGTTGGTAGTATGAATCGACTGGAAGCATTCGAAATGTGGATGCACCGGAGAATGCTACGGATATGGTCAGCAGCATGAGGGTTCTTCAAAGAGTCAAAGTTGATAGAGAGTTGCTGACTAATAATAAAATCCGAACGGTGTCCTAATTGGGTCATGTACTTAGAGGAGCAAAGTATAAATTACTGCACCTGATCATCCAAGGCAAAGAGGTAGAGAGTCAAAGAGGTGTTGGCAGGAGGCAAATCTCCTGGCTCCGCAATATACGTGATTGGACTGGTATAAGGACCGTTGGGGATTTTTTTTGGACTGCCGGGGACAAAGATGCCTACTCTCAGGTGATATTTAACGTTGCGGAGACCTGACATGACACTAGGAAAAAGACGATATCAGTTTTTTTCCACGTCCTTGTTTCACTCCCATACATCAAAGTTGGCACCAAAATACTACTGTGGACTATCATCATCTTAGCAGATTTTGTTACTGTCTGTTTCGAGTATACATGTTCAGACAGGACATGATTGTTGCTAATGAAAAGACAATCTCTTTTGACCCGTACTGGAAACACGTAAAATAATTAACAATTGATAGTCGAGACACGGAAATGAATTAATGATCGAGACATGAAAAAATTTGATTAACACGAAAGAAAATAAAAACATAACGACATATCAAACACATCAAGCAATGCACAAAGCCGGTGTATATCACAAACTCTACTGGAAATCATACAATTTGCATCAGACTTTTTTCAAGGCGTACCGAAATTTCACAATTGCGATAACTCTATTTATGAACCTCCTCGTCAAAATTATCCCCGTATCTCACTCGCGACTCGAACGTTTGTTAATCGAACCCCTCGCTCCGGTCACGGGCTCGGAACTAGACTTGGAAACACTATCCGAATTCGACATCTCGACCGAGACGGCCTGCATACTCGAACAAACACTGTGCATGTCCGTCAAGGTGTTCCTTATCTTACTTCTTGGCGGTTTCGGTGTAGATTTGGCTTGTTCCAACTCCGTTGTTGACTCTTCGTAAGACATGTAATCTGAATTGTATTCATCTACGTGATTGTGATTTCTATGGTCTTTGTTGTTGTAAATATGATTTACTTCCATCGGACATTCATCTTTGTTGTTGACAACGATCGAGAATGTATCTCCGATGCACAGATTATTTTCTTCACAGCTCGAATTGCTTCTTAACGAATCAGACGCCCTGTTAGATCTCTTTCTGTTCTTCCCGCCCTTTTGTTTACCGTTTTGTCGAGTGTTACTATTTTTCTGAGCTGCATTCTTTTTAGAGTTGTTTTTCGAAGTGGCATTAACATTTGGAGTTTTAACAAGTGGATACCTTTTCATTCCGTTATCGAGACTTCCGTGAGTGTCTGACTCGACGCTCATTCTGTGTGAATTTTGTCTTTCGCACGACGTGTTATTCGTATGCAACGAGACATCTTGAAGCGATTGTGTTCCTTTGACACTTGTAGTTGTATTTATATCTCCGTTTCTATTTGCAACGTTGAAAAGATCAACATTCGAGAGTGATTTAACATTAGGATGATCAACAGTAATGTTGTCTTCATTATCCGATTGTTTGTCGACCAATTGTTCATAATTTGTTGTCGAGAAGGAATCGGAATTCCTCGGTTTCTGAAAAGAGTTGTAAGTGTTTGAAGGTTGGCTGTAGGTCTCGGATCCAGAGCTGTATCCCTGGCTGTAGCTGATTGTGTTGGAGCGCTGCGAGGGTTGGGAGTATGTGGGAGCGGATTTGAGTTTGACCTCCGGCCCACCTCCGTATATCCCGTGGAAGAACCTCCAGCTGTCCTCGTTGATTTGAGCGTAATCTGAGCCAGGTTTTATCGTTGCCTGCTTCGGGGACGATGCTCTTCCTGATGCGGCATCCTGGAAAGAAAAGCTATGATTAATAATAACATAGATACATCCGAAACAATCAGAAATTCATCTGAAGGAAACAAAAGATAGAATGTAAAAACAGATGTCGTCTAAATATCACATTATTGTCGGGGTTTTGCCGTTGCTAGTCCTGTGGTACGGAATGGTTTACCTCTTAGTGTTAAGGATATGGGTGGTGTATGCAGCTTTAGGAAGCACTTGAAGACAATCCTTTTTGAGAGATCTTATCAAAATTTATGATACTATATGAACACTACTCACATGCAGTTTTAAGAAATGCTTGAAGACAAGCCTTTTTGAGAGATCTTATCAAAATTTATGATACTACGAGGCATATCCAGAAAGTAAGTGTACTGAATTTTTGTAGGTTACAACTTTTTTTATTTAAAAAAAAAGATTACGTGGTTACCGTAGTACATATGTAAGCTATTTTTCGGCATAGTCGCCATTCCTCTCAATGCAGGTGGTGAAGCGGGGTATTAACTTTTTGATGCCTTCCTCGAAGTAGTTTCCCGCCAAGCCCTCCGTCCACTTCTCCACCTCCTCCTTTAGCTCCTCGTCGGTTGAAAACCTTTTTACACCCATGTGCAGCTTCAGGGAGGTAAAGAGATAGTAATCTGAAGGTGCTAGGTCAGGGGAATGCGCGGGATGGTTCAGGACATCCCATTTAAACGAGGCGAGCAGTTCCTTCGTGGCGTTGGCCGTGTGTGGTCTGGCATTGTCGTGCAGCAGGCAGACTCCCTTTGTCAGCATGCCTCTCCTCTTGTTCTGAATCGCCCTCCGCAATGTTTTTAGGGTCTCACAGTATCTTGCAGAGTTGATGGTCTCCCCTTGAGGCATATATTCAATTAAAATTATGCCTTGACAGTCCCAAAACACGGATGCCATGATTTTCTTGGCTGAAATTGTGGTTTTGAACTTTTTGGCGGAGGGTGAAGAGGTGTGACGCCACTTTTGAGACTGCCTTTTGGTTTCAGGCGTGTAGTGTGCAACCCAAGTTTCATCTCCAGTTTGCAACCCAACTTTCATTTCAATGGAGAGGAGAAATTCATCTCCATGGAGATTGTAGTGCCTCAAAAACTCTTGCCTTTTTACAAAATTTCGCACTTGGCGGGAGATTAGGTTGACATTTTTCACGAAACATGTTGTCGCGTCGACACTTCTCAACTTACTGACCTCGAACCGGTCTCGTTGTGGAGGGGAAGGGTCAGGCTACACGGAAGCGTAGCCAACATGTCGAAAATAAAATCCATCCGGTCGTGAGAGCCTCAGTACACTTACTTTCTGGATACGCCTCGTAAATGAACACTACTTACATGCAGTTTTAAAAAATGCTTGAAGACAATCCTTTTTGGAAGATCTTATCAAAAGTTATGATGGTATATGAACACTACACACATATGAGTGGTGAAGTGCCAAACCAGCCTATACAACGAATATGTTGAAATGAGATAATGGAGCTCAAAGTCTATGGGTTATTATAAATCAAATGTTGTGTAATTATTGTTTTTTATCCATTGAACAGATACATTCTAAAACTACTACAAGAAAAATAAAGCAAATTAATCTAATATTATAACAAGATTATATGATGATTTAAGTTTTTTTGTTTGATAGGCAAATTTGGCATAAAAGTATATCACGAAAATCGCTTTGCCAAAAAAATGATAGATGGCAGCAGTAGTACCTAACATTTAGAATTTTGAAATAAAGGCTTATTCTGGCTTATAAAGAAACGTTATGTGACTCAAATTTTAACACTAACGCATTTTTTGGTTTTGTTGGATAGGCTGGTTTGGCTCTTTGCCGCTCATATACGCATGCAGCTTTAGGAAAGGCAATCCTTTTTGCGAGATATTACCAAAATTTATGAGTTAGTTCAAATCCTGAGTTAGAGCGCCCTCGAGAAGAGTTTGCTCTCTAAACAGCGCTATATGAAAGCCCAGCAACTTGAGAACTTTGCCTCTGGTGAAAATTAAAAATGTCAAAAAAAATCCACATAACAACCATATTTTGATTTTTTTTTTTAAGGAAAACAGCCTATCAACAAGCGATAATATACCCATAAATGGCATATATGTGAATTCAAACTAAAAGTGATTCTGGTTTACAACCAAAGATGTCACTGGGCACATATCGACAAGCAATTTACTCAAATACCGCACATATTTTTTCTTATAACTCTTTACGTACTTTTTGGGTCTTGAGTGGTTTATAAGTTTAACTCTTCAAATGTTTAAATATACAAATTTTACTTCTTTATTTCATTGACAACAAAAAATGAATAAAATTTGTATACTTAACACTTGCCTTACTGTGCTAAAAAAATCCGCCAGCTACGGTGCTGGATGCTAAGCGTCCAGTGAAAAATGTATATTTTAAATCAAAATTATGCAAAATCTGCTGGGTTATTTTTTGTAATTAACTATAAAAATCATTTTATTATGTATTAAAACGACGAATAATCAAATGAAATATAAGTCCTGGTCACTCGCTATCCATCACAGGGTGGCAAGTGTTAAACATCTTTTTTTTACCATTTCACATTTTAAATTTTCACCAGAAACGCTACAAAAAAAACTCCTCGAGTTGCTGGACAATCACATTAAAAATTACTTAAAAAGTATAAAGGATTAATAATAATTGTGACAGTGTTTCTACTTGTGGAATGTCTAGGAAGACGGAATGGCATACCTGAGCGGGGGTGTTCAGCACGATGGAGGTGTTGTCGATGGGCGGGGGCGGCTGCTGTGTCTTGTTGTGGACAAACGCCTGCCAGCTGCGGAACCAGTTCATGCTGATGGCATAGATGGCTTTCTGCTCCTAAAATTTATATTTATTTTTTAACTCTCCATTTTGTAGATTTGTTACTATACTTCAGAAAATGTAGGATGGGTCCTGCGACGTTTTAAATGTCATGTCTCAAAGGGAATAGATAAAATCGTTTTTTTTTTTACAAATCGAATAGTTTTTTTATAAATCGAAAAATAGTTTTTCTCTAAACTGACGTTTTAATTCCTAATTATCATTAAACTGACTTTCTAATGTATTGTATGATTTTTATCTATCTTTAAATAGGCCAAGATCCACCATGAATTAATACTAATTACAAACATTTAATTTTAGGTATAAAAAAAAACAAAAATTCAATTATCGTATACCCCATCCCTAGCCAATGCGGACCAACGTAGTGACTTTTGACAAACGTCACCAAATATTATTTGATTTTAACAAACTGCCACATTTTTGCTAATTTGTAAACAAGATGTATTAATTTGTCATTATTGTTGGTTTTATGTAATGTATTTACTTAAATAACTTGCTACTTATTAGAATCGAGGCTTATATTAAAGTTGATAAAATAATTAAAATTACTGAACGCTATTACATGGTTGTATCGGGACAAATTTGTGAACTGTCACAGGACCCGTGCTACAATTTCCGAAGTATAGGCAAGGCCTATAACGATGCAGTATAATTGACTAATAACAAATCTCTTTCCTAAATATTCACTTCTAAGATTCAAAAGTTGCTGGCCTTAACAAATCCATCCATCCTGTCATGTAGCTCATGATTGAGCATCGTAACTCTTATGTTAGTCTCTGACGACACCTCTCCATCCATCCTTGTGCTCCACGGCTCGAAAGGCAGTTGCCAAGGGTAGTCCAGTTGTATCTCACTTGGTCATTCCAACGCATTGGGATTCTTCCTCTTGTGCGTCGTCCTTCCACGTCTCCAGTAACCACAAACCTCTCCAAACTGTCTCCTTGGCCACGAGCAATGTGCCCAAAGAATAGGAGGACTCGTCGAAGGCATATTGTCGACAATCGCAAAGTAAAGTTGCGTGAGATAGCTGACATCCTGAAGATATCATTTGGTAGTGTTTACACTATTTTGCATGAATATTTGGTCATGAAAAAGCTTTTTCCAAATGGGTGCCGCGTTTGCTCACAATGGAACAGAAACAACAACGCATCGATGATTCAGAGCGCTGTTTGGCACTATTTACGCAAAATAAACAGGAGTTTTTGCGTCGCTATGTGACAATGGATGAAACTTGAATCCACCACTATACTCCGGAATCAAATCGGCAGTCAGCTGAGTGGAGAGAAGCCGGTGAAATTCATCCGAAGCGACCAAAAACTCAAGTCGGCCGGGAAGGTTATGGCCTCCGTATTATGGGATGCGCATGGTATAATATTCATCGATCAGCTTGAAAAGGGAAAAACCATCAATAGCGAATATCACATAGCGTTATTGGAGCGTTTGAAGGCAGAAATTACAAAAAAACTGCCCCATATGAAGAAGAAAAAAGTTCTCTTCAACAGGACAATGCACCGTGTCACAAGTCGATGGTAACGATGGCCAAATTGCATGAGTTGAACTTCGAATTGCTTCCACACGCACCGTATATTCCAGATTTGGCCCCCAGCGACTATTAGCTGTTCGCAGACCTCAAAAAGATGCTCCAGGGAGAGATTTGGCTCCAATGAAGAAGTGATTGCCGAAACTAACGCCTATTTTGAAACCAAAGATAAATCGTTCTACACAGCTGGCATAGAAAAGTTAGGAAAGCGTTGGAATGAATGTATCGCTCTTGAAGGAGACTATGTTGATGAATAAAGAAGAATTTTGGCAAACAAATGTTGTTTTAGTAGTTAGTCCCGGGGCTTATTGATCGATGTGTTATGTCAACAAGAGCCGATAGAATACTTGTTGCTTCATTATATTTTGAAATGTTATAAATTGAATATTGTGCTGGAACAATTCAGAAACAGTGCTACATATATCAAATTATTGTAAAAAAATAGGGCATGTAACATTGGTAATGGCACTTACAGTGAAGTTATTATGGAATGTAAATCTCTGCAGTTCGTGATTCTGTCTCTTGCATAGACGTTCAGCTGCTGCGCAACACACAGCACATGCGTGCAGCTGGTTGCATGCCGGACCACCTCCGAAACTGTGAAACAAATTAAAACATTATTTATGTTAATTATAGTTAAGGCATTATTAACACTGTGGAGGTTTAAAGACATTGTAGTGTGTTTAGTTCAACACTGTAGAATAGGTGGATGACTGCCGCTCAATACTTGGAAATTCTGGTTTACTTCTTGCGTTTTCGGTGAAAATTAGCAGGGTGAAGAGATTCCTCTTTAGCAGGTAGAAGTTTGTCGTAAATAAAACACAGTCGACGTTCCAGAAACTGAAAATATACTTTTGTCATTTTTCATTCCTTATTTGTAACCCATAATGACATACAGCATAGAGTCCAGAACCAAAAATATCTTTCAAACCAGCGAAATGAAGGTACTCAGGAGTATCGCTGGCAAAACCCTTCGTAATAGAGTACGAAACACAGAAATCCGAAGGATGTGCGAAGTTGAAGATATTGTCAGATGGGGACGACAGAGAAGAAGGTTCTGGAACGAACACGTATCCAGAATGGCGGAACCAAGAGCCGTAAGAATGGCCAGGGACAGTATCCCCCAAGCAAGTAGACCTCCAGGACGACCTCCCAAAAGATGGAAAGACAGCTGGCAGTCGACGTCACAAGAGGGAAACAATGATGCAGGACCATAACAGGCCTAAAATAAGAAGAAGATGTGTAACCCATCGTTCATCTTAAGCCCCTTTATTCACCCGTGTATACCGTCGCGGCTTACTAGATATTTGCTAGATACCCTGTATACCGCGCGCTTTCTGCATGCATGGGCCGTTCGATTATTTATGGTGATTATTGCGAAGGCCGCGCATAAGTAACATTTCATTACAATAGGTATAATGATTACAATTTTTACAGATATCAAATAAAGTCATATATTTTAGATGACACATACATCCGATACAAACACTGTTTATTCCACTTTATATAACGGTATAACCCTACCGGTTTCAAGGTTTTCACCTCATCATCAGGGGAGCACAAACAAATTTGAATTTTATTCAAACTGGCACTAACATCCACACTTCTAACGTTAAAAAATCGAGTTGGCCTTAGAAATATCCAAATCAGTGCATTGGGATGAACATCTGGCTAACACATATATTGCCAAGATTTCACCGCTGCCTGCTGAAGTAGTCTCCTGCCTCCCTCCACCCACAATCCCTAACCGGAATTTTTAACTTTTTCTTGTTAAGTTTCAGGCCGAGTTCACTCTGCCTACTGTGTTTTACTTGCGATCATCTAATACCTGCCTAAGAGGAATCTCTTCGTTGGACTATTTTCTCTAGGGTTATGTGAAAAGCCAGGTCTATAAGAATGACCCCCGATCAATTCCTGAAGGACGAAATTATTCGCGTTATTGGTGAGTTAGAACCGCAATTATGCCAAAATGTCATCGATAATTTTGACAAAAGAGTGGACATCTGTGGAATTGCAAGAGTTGTACATTTGGTGGATATTGTTTTTTTGTGTTTAAATATCATACATTATACGTCAATGTCCAATAAAAAGTTTTTTGAAATCAAAGCAAATTGTGTGTTTTATTCAAGAATAAAAAATATTAGAATTAAAAAAAAATGCTCAATTTGAAAGACCCTTTAGAACTCATCAACCTGCTTCAGTCTTTTTAAGTTGACCCATACATCGCACACATTTATTGCTCTATGGCAGCATTTGTCCTTGCGACCTGACATTCTTTTTACCAGACACACTTTTTACCACGCTTCTTTCTATAACCATAACGTTTGATTTCGCTATATTCATTGCTTGATGGTATTTACAAATAGAGTAGATTAAAACATGGGGTATAGTTGAGAAAGAGTGGATATTCACTTCTGGTAATAGAATTCCCACAGAGGCTGTGACACCTCCACGGTGAAGCGCTCCACAAGGATAAGTCTGTCCGGCACCACTCCCCCGTGCTCGCATAAGAAGTCCCCATTGTCTATGGGGCCGGGCTCCGCGTATGTGTTGAACCTGCAATAAAATACATAGATTTTAAAAATAATACTTCAGAATATTTTTTCCTTAGTATTGAAAAATTAAATCATTGTTCTAAAACTATCACATTTTTTATATAGTTTACGACCTAACTACTATTATTAAAAAAGATAATAGTTAAGTCATTGTTTACTAAAATATTTTTTTTTTGTATCTCATTGTTGGTTATAGGGGCCACATATAGATGTATTGCTTTTGGGTTGGGGTCTATCTCACGATGTCCTCTATACACCTATCTCACAATGTCTTCTATACACCTATCTCACGATGTCCTCTATTCACCTATCTCACAATGTCTTCTATACACCTATCTCACAATGTCCTCTATACACCTATCTCACGATGTCCTCTATACACCTATCTCACAATGTCTTCTATACACCTATCTCACAATGTCCTCTATACACCTATCTCACAATGTCCCCTATACACCTATCTCACGATGTCCTCTATACACCTATCTCACGATGTCCTCTATACACCTATCTCGCAATGTCCTCTATACACCTATCTCACGATGTCCTCTATACACCTATCTCACAATGTCTTCTATACACCTATCTCACAATGTCTTCTATATACTTATCTCACAATGACCTCTATACACCTACCTCGCAATGTCTTCTATACACCTGTCTCACAATGTCCTCTATACACCTCTCTCACAAAGTTCTCTGTACACTTCTCAAAATGTCTTCTATACACCTAGCTCACAATGTCTTCTATATACTTATCTCACAATGACCTCTATACACCGACCTCGCAATATCCTCTATACACATATCTCACAATGACCTCTATACACCTATCTCACAATGTCTTCTATACACCTATCTCACAATGTCCTCTATACACCTATCTCACAATGTCTTCTATACACTTATCTCACAATGACCTCTATATACCTATCTCACAATGTCTTCCATACACCTATCTCACAATGTCTTCTATACACCTATCTCACAATGTCCTCTATACACCTATCTCACAAAGTTCTCTGTACACTTATCTCAAAATGTCTTCTATACACTTATCTCGCAATGTCTCTATACACCTATCTCACAATGTTCTTTGTACACCTATCTCACGATGTCTTCTATACACCTATCTCACAATGTTTTCTATACACCTATCTCACAATGTCTTCTATACACCTATCTCGCAATGTCCTCTATACACCTATCTCACAATATCTTCTATACATCTATCTCAGAATGTCCTCTTTACACCTATTACATTCAAGAGTTAATACAAATACCCATAACAACTTACCCCTCCTCCGCAAGCTCAAGTACTCAAATTCCTGTAGTAACCACAACTACACTCCAATCCACTAACTAAACCTATAACCATAAACTTGGTTTAGGTTTGAGTATTAAACCTATTACGAGTACTAAGTATATCTGACAGGCATCTCAGAAAGAGAGAGAGTGCGTATTTTTGTCTCTGTCACATTGAAATGAAATAATTATAGAAATGAAATAATTATAGCATTCTATCAAAAATAATACAGTGAAACCTCGTTTTTACGTTTTTGTAGGGACTGATAAAAAAAACGTAATTGGAGGGAAAACGTAGATTCGGGGTTAGAAAAAAAAAGAAAATTATTCTTTATTTAGACAATCACGCAAATTGGAAAGCTTTTTTCAATCGATTTGCGTTTTTTTTATAATCGTAGGCAAAGTTTTGATGGGTAACTCCAAATCACGCGCGAGCGAAACACGTGAACCAACGTGTTTATTCACTTTTTCGAGAATTTTCTCTTGAATTGATAATGTTTTTCTTTGCCGAGACATTATTTGAAGGGATTCAACGAAAAATTAAAAGAAATGAAAAAAAAATGTTAATTGACACACGAAATACACGACAATTGACAGTTGAAATTGTACGTACACGACCGACACGTTTAAAACACAAGCAAAGATTGACCTGCCTATACAGTCTGCCTGCCTCTGATTCGCTAAACTTCCCACCAATTGCATCGTATTCCACAACTCGTGTAACCTTGACCATGAGCGCTGCAGGCGCACGTGTCCATAAATAGAAACAACATATTTCTACTTCCTAATATTCATTTCAAATATTTTAAATCGTCGCGCATTTAATTAAATATGTTTATAAATTGATTTGCGTTTTAAATATTCCAAACATAAATGGCAGGAAATAAAAATGTAAAAGCGGGTACTAAATGTACTATTGTAAAAACGGGATTGTAAAAATTGAACGCAAATAGCAGGAAAACGTGAATTTCACTGTAGTAGAGTAAAGACAAGACATGACAAACATATTTGTTTAAATAACTCCAGAGTCACTTTGTGGAACAACCTGACAATGACATAACAAGTGTTGAATGCATTGTGATATGCAAAAAAAATAACAAAGTGACGGTGTTTAAAATTTATGTTGATAAGACAAAAACATCTATGATAGGTGAGCAAAACATCTATGATAGGTGAGCAAAAGCCACTCACCGGTTGATCCACTGCTTCGAGATGTAAAATTTGATATCGTTGAGTTCATTCGTTGTTTCTGACAGTTCCATCGCCTTTTGTCTGAGGGCAGCCATTCTCGGATTGGACTTCCTGCAAAGAAAATCAGTTTTCAATATTAATTTTTTTTTTAATTACTATATAACAATCTCGTGGACCACGAGGCGCACAAACGTATCAATCATTCAAGAATTGGAGATAACCGAAAGACTTTTGATATGCATAGAAAGAATCCAATATTCTTCTTCCCAGTGTCATGTCAGGTCCTCCCAACGTTGAATATCACCTGAGAGTAGGCATCTTTGTCCCCGGCAGCCCGAAAAAGATCTCCGACACTCCTTATACCAGTCTAATCACGAATATTGTGGAGCCAGGAGATTTGCCTACTGCCAACAACTCTTCGACTCTATTTTGCCTTGGATGATCAGGTGCAGTAATTTGTACTTTGCTCCTCTAAGTATATGACTCACATAGGACACCTTTCGGATTTTAATATTAGTCAGCAACTCTCTATCAACTTTGGCTCTTTGAAGAACCCTCGTGTTGCTGACCATATCCGTCCATAGCATTCTTCGGTGCATCCACATTTCAAATCCTTCCAGTCGGTTCATAGTACCAACTTTGAGGGTCCATGATTCCACTCCATGCAATCACACTGACCAAACGTAGCATTTGACTAACCGTTGTCGAAGTTTCAAGTTTAGATTATCATCGCAGAATCCCATATAATATCAAAATTCATTTCAATATAATTTAAGAGCTACATTCAGACGCACTCAAGTCTCTAGTATTCCGCATAGAACTGTATGGAATGGAAGCATGGACAATGAGAAAGATGGACACAAATATGAGAGATGCCTTCGAGATGTGGTGATGGAGGCGGATGCTCCGTATCTTACGGACCGCAAGACGCATCAAACGGAGAATCGAAGATTACCGAAAGACTTTTGACAACATGCAGAATAAGAATCCTAATGTACTTCGGACATGTTGCTAGTGACGATAGTCTGGAGAAGCTGGTGATCACGGGAACATTTGAGCGAAAGCCAGCAAGAAGAAGGTGTCCTATGAGATGGCATGATTAATCACTTGACAGTTTTGCCCGAGCACGACTCGGGTAGGAATTTTTTTTTAAACTGTTGAGGCCGAGCCTCGTTCGGGCAAGTCTTGTTTCGACTTGGAAGTGAAACACTCCTAATTCGAAACAAGATTTTCCCGAACAAGGCTCGAACTCGTCAGTGTAAAGAAAACTTCGTACCCGAGTCACGCTCGGGCAAAACTGTCATAGTTAAATAAAGGAGTTAACAGAGTCCTGGTTTATTTTTAAAAAGCATGCTGTCCAGTTTATAATACTTTAATTCGAATGATTTATCTATTATAGGCATCAAAATACATTAAAATTTTCATCAATACGTACAATACAAAATGAGTAGTTTACATTTTACGAAAAAACGCCGGTGTTTAAGGTAATTTCTATCATTCTAAGTGTAGTGACTTAAGTGTTAATAAGAAGACGCATTATTTTAATATGTAACACATCAATCAATAAGTCCCGGGACTAACCAACAGATGGCGCCTCTAATAACAAATTCATACCATTCTCCGTTAGTACCAACATTTAGAAGTTACGTGTCAAACTTTCATGACATTCCGACATTGTCTCATTGAGTTACCGTGGTTTTAGTGATGCTACTTTTGCTATTTTCAAAACAATGGGAAAAACGAATTTCGTGTGTTGATAAAACATTGCTTTTTAATGGGAAAAAATACCGTTCAAACTCAGCGATGGCTTGAAAAGTGTTATCCGGGCTCTGCTCCGTCGAGAACAACCATTGTCGGTGGTATGCTGATTTCAAACGCGGTCTTACAGACACAAATGATGCTGAACGCTATGGTCATCCAACGAGGCTGTTACACCAGAAAACATTAAAAAAAACCCTCAAAATTGTAATTGAAAATCGCAAAGTAAGCTTGCATGAGATTCCTAACATCCTAAAGATATCATTTGGTAGTGTTTACACTATTTTGCATAGACATTTGGTCATGAAAAAGCTTTTTTCGAAATGGGTCCCGCGTTTGCTCACAATGGAACAGAAACAACAATGCATCGATGATTCAGAGCGCTGTTTGGCACTTTTTACGCAAAATAAACTGGAGTTTTTGCATCCGTATGTGGCAATGGATGAAACTTGGATCCACCACTATACTCCGGAATCAAATCGGCAGTCAGCTGAGTGGAGAGAAGCCGGTGAAAGTCGTCCGAAGCGACCAAAAACTCAACAGTCGGCCGGGAAGGTTATGGCCTCCGTATTTTGGGATGCGCATAGTATAATATTCATCGATCACCTTGAAAAGGGAAAAACCATCAATAGCGAATATTACATAGTGTTTGTTATTGGAGCGTTTGAAGGCAGAAATTGCAAGAAAACGGCCCCATATGAAGAAGAAAAAAGTTCTCTTTCATCAGAACAATGCACCGTGTCACAAGTCGATGGTAACAATGGCCAAATTGCATGAGTTGAACTTCGAATTGCTTCCGCACCCACCGTATTCTCCAGATTTGGCCCCCAGCGATTATTGGCTGTTCGCAGATCTCAAAAAGATGCTTCAGGGAAAGAGATTTGACTCCAATGAAGAAGTGATTGCCGAAACTAACGCCTATTTTGAAACCAAAGATAAATCGTTCTACACGGCTGGCATAGAAAAGTTAGGAAAGCGTTGGAATGAATGTATCGCTCTTGAAGGAGACTATGTTGATGAATAAAGAAGAATTTTGGCAAACAAATGTTGTTTTAGTAGTTAGTTCCGGGACTTATTGATGGATGTGTTATGTAGAAAGATATTGGATTCCATCTACGAAAATACCGGCGATATTCGTCAGGGCCTCGCCAGTTCACTAACAGGTGCATCGCACACAGGTGAGGCTGCTGGGATGGTGTTGAAGCTATTTACACCACAACTATTAACTTACACGGTGTCGAGATTACGAAATTAATAATAGAATTTCATACTCACTTATAAAAGAGCACGTAAGCCTCGCAGCTGGCCACCTGCTGAGGGGTGTAGGCGTAAACATACTGATCGTCATACTGGTACCAGCGGTCGATTTTGCAGTTTCGCGCAACGCACGTGTAGTGGCCCCCGCCCGCCGTTCCCGCGTGGCAGATCACAGCCACCAGGTCGTATGTGGACACGCTCGATGTGCAGTCTGGCAAATGAACATTATAAATTAATCATGATTGGGTCGGTTAAAAACTGTCCTTGACAAAAATCTTTTGCGGGTTTCACTACCGTTCCATATGGGCGGAACGTGAAAGAATTTGGACATAGTCAAGTATTTTAAAGCTTTTGTCTTCATCTTACTTAAAACATCTATTATTTCTGCCACACATTCATTTCTGATGTCTTCATTCCGCCTTCTTTTAAACATTGACACTCCACAAGTGTTCTTTAGTGCATGCGTCTCCATAGCATTAATCTCACTCTTATATTTTCTCTGCCAAGCCCACGTTTTTACTTCCATACCAACACATCAATATGTATTGTCACTTTTGCTACTATTGATATTGCATGGTTGTTGTATATTACATTAACCCTTCCTATTCTGTGATGTGTAACTAGTATACATTGCTTCTAAAAACTTTAATATCTCTATAAATATATTAAATACTAGGTTCAGATTTTAGATATTCCTCCGTAATACATTTACGCATTGAATGAAAAAATAATATTAATAATAATTAGCACTATCGGCCACATCAGAGATATTTTGTGAAAATCGGTAATAAATTCACCGATACAATCAAACGTGTGCCAGTGTGTGACGTAGGTATATTCATTCTAAAAAACCGCTATGGGTGAGAAGTGACACTATTCACGTCTCACACTAACTCTACTTCGGTATATGAGAACGCAAGAAATAGAATCTCAGTTCGTTCGCTTCTCTCGCTTCAGTAGCTCGCAACCATCCATTTGAGGTGGTCTCTTCGCCCGTTTTGTGAACGTCGGCCGACGTTTTTTTTTTTCATGTTTTCAGCAATTAAATTTCAATTATTATCACTTTTGATTTCAAATTTAATTAATTTAAGCGATTGGCTATGAATATTCTCATTTTTCCGATAATATCGCTCATTTTTTACTGTGTATTGATGTGTATTGAATACACAGCACCGGAACGCGCAGATTTATTTAGCACAGGAAGGGAAAGTTTAAGTGCTCCGTTTACCTTATTTCCTGTCGCTACCCTTCTTTCAATGTCCCTTTCAACTCGCCTGATACACGTAAACATACTGCCCAGATAACAGAACTCATTAACCTGTTCCAGTTTCTTTGAGTTAACCTCTTACTAATAGCATAACCTTTGATTTGGATACATTCATTTTCAAACCTTTTACTAGACATTTCTCATGCACCTCACTTATCCTCAACGTTCCCCCTAATTTTTTCATTGTGTGTGCGGCCCATCAACTTATATGTGCAAGTAAAAAAGAGGGAAGTGCGCAAATATGCATATTCATGCATAGATAAAACTGAGTAGTCAACATAATGCACCACGATATCATAAATTACATTTTTCAAATATGTAGGTTACATATAAAAAAATATATTATTATGTCTTTATTCGAAACACGTAACATAATATGAGTAGGTATATGGTGTTTCCATGTTCCGCACACACTCAAAGAAAGGAACCTTAGAACCCATCATAAAATATCAAATAAAATATATGATTGCGCAAAACAAAATATGGTTACATGTTATTTTGTTTTTGTGTAATCAAAAATCGGAAAGAAGTATCGATTTATTTTTGCATGCTAAATATCCTCAGTGAGATACAGGCAATACAACAAATGAAAGGCAACAAACCCAGATCCATTAAAATTGTATGTCCAAATCAAATTACCTGTTGTTTTTTCGTAAATTGTGTATATTTCTTGTCATGTGTAATAATAAATAAAAATAAATAAAAAATAAATGTTCCTTTCTTTGAGATTTGTGCGGAAGATGGAAACATGTGTGCGGACAATTTTTAACATACATGCAGCCACACACGCGCACACCTTAGAGGGAACGTTGCTTATTATATCCTTTAAATCATCTTAATTTTCAGCAAGCATAACCATATTATCTGCATACAACATATAGTACATTAAGAAAAAAAAATCATTTACATAGATCAAACAGTCACATATCCAAAAAAGAATCAGCAACCCACGGAGCTGAATACTGCAGCATGTTCATCATTGCACCGAGATGACGCTGTGATAGAAACAACTAGAGTAGGGAAGAACGCTACCTTTGTGTAGGTAAGGGCGCATATCCAGGCCGGAGAGCGGGAAGGAGACCTTGGAGCCGATCTTGGTACTGGACATGAGCTCGTGCCGGAACCGTTTCAGGTGCACGCACAGTACCTCCGGCAGCCCCAGCACCTTGGAGTATTTGATTCCGTTACGAAGCTTGTTGCATTTTTCACAGCTGAAATATAATGTTAACTTTTATTTATATTATTTAAAATCAGTGGGTTTATTGCTTTATAGCAGCTTTTATCCTTGCGACCCCCCCCTACAGAAATAACTTAATATATTGTTTTCGCACAAATATGGTACTTGCACAAAGACAATAAGCTTTATCAGGTAAGGATATCTACTGTTTTAAGTCACTAATAGGACAGCTCAACGATTTGAACTTACTGTGAGTATGTATACAAGCGATGCTACCTTCTACATACTATCACTATAATTGAGAAAATGTAGGATGGCCCCTATGACGTTTGAAACGTCATGTCTCAAAGGAATGGGGTAAAAAATCAAATAGTTTTTTTATAAACGAAAGGTTGTAACTTCACTGACCTGTACATGTTGTCTCCCTTGAGCTCATCGGCACTGAAGAAAGCTGCCAGACAGTCGTGTAACGTCACTGCGGGACCGTACAGCCATGACCGGAGCCATGAGAATAGCCACCAAACCTGCGAAACACCATAAGTAATACAAATAAATCCTGTTTTCTTTGAAACTTTCCAGACGAAATTTTCAGAGAGTTGCAATATGGATTTGTGTGGCATTTTCTAATTGCCGACAACATTGAGGCTATTTTGTCTTACTGTAAAAATAACGTAATTCAAGTAAATTTTTGTCGACACATTTCAGTAATATTAGGAATAATAAGATATTTAATAATAAATCATAAGATATTAGGGGACCCATATGTTAGGCAGTAAGGACGTGTTATAAGTTTCTCTTGTGTAGTGGCTACCTGCTCGTGGCGTTGAGACAAAAAAAAACGGTTCCTTTATCCCTCTGAAGACAATAGAAGAGACGTGTCCGTCGGAACAACATCTGCGGAGTTGTATACTTTTTCAATATCATTTGAAAAAGAAAGCGACAGAGGCTACGAAGGATATCTGCAAGATTTACGGTGACATATTGAATGTCAGCAAATGCCAACGATGGTTCAAAAAATTTATATCTGATGATTTGTGTTTGGAAAACGAGCCTCGAAGTGGGCGACCCGTCCAGGCGGATGAAGCAGCCCTGAAGTCTGCAATCGAAGACGATCCGATGCTGACCATTGAAAAATTATCGGAAAAGGTCGGTACATCCTGGTCCAGTACTCAGAGGATCCTAAAGAAGTTGGGCAAGATTAAAAAATAAGGTGTTTGGGTCCAACATGGCTCAACGGCTCAGCATCAGCAGATTATTCCAAGAAAAAGAACGATTAAGCCCATTTCTTTGTGACTTAGTGACTGGCGATGAGAAATGGGTTTTCTATTCAAACGTAACGAAAAAAAAAACAATGGTTAAAATGTGGACAAAAGGTTGTTTCAATCCCTAAATGGTCATTGCATTCTAAAATAGTGTTATTGTGTGTATGGTGGGTTTCTAAAGGAATAATTTACTTCGAAGTAATGCCACAAGGTCGGACAGTGTCGGCAGAGTTATACTGTCAACAGTAAGATAGATTGAATGAAGCATTACACCAAAAGAGGCCAGCTTTGGTGAATAGACGCACCATTACTCTTCAGCACGATAACGCGCGACCTCATGTTGCGAAATTGACGCGTGAAAAACTTCAGGATCTTGGTTGGGTCACCCTGCTGTATCCTCCATACTCGCTGGATCTCGCACCATCTGATTTTCACTTATTTCGTTCTATGGAACATTTTCTAAGAGATCAAAATTTCAATTCCTTAGAAGAGGTGAATACTGCCCTTTTAGACTATTTTCAGTCAAAACCCGCTGAATTTTACAAGAAGGGCATGGATGATTTGAAAGAAAGGTGGCAGAAAGTTATAGATAATATGAGGAATTATTTTGTATAAGAAAAGTTAAATACAGTATAAGAAAAATTGTTTTGAATTTCATTGAAAAAAACGACGTTACTTATGGGTACCACTTTTCCCGCATCTGGTAGGAAGACAAACTATGAAGAAACCTTTGTAGATATTCCGAAATGTGATAATAATACATTTGTCTATAGACGTAGTGTAGTGTACTGTTTATATAACATTACAAATTTTGATGAGACCTCTCAAAAAGGGTTGTCTTTAAGTGCTTCTTAAAGCTGCAAATGCCACCCATATCTCAACACTAATAGGTAAAACATTCCATGCCACATGACCAGCAACGTCAAAATCTCTATAATTACACCCCACCTTATTGGATTGATTAAGGTGGCCACATAAATTACAACAGGGCAAAGGAACTAGAGTAAATTACAAAAAGTCACCTGTACCCTCCATACTACAACTAAAGGTGATATAAGTGAATGCAAGAACTACTGACCCACCCCTCCTGGGATTGTGTGGCCAGGTACACAGCATCGGTACAAGCGGCCCCCCTGCCTGCAGAGCCACCGCTGGGGGTGCTGGGTGCACTGCTCCCACTGCCCGTGCCCCCGCTCCCGCCCCCGTGCAGAACAGCCACATGATCCCGAGACGGGATCGGCAGCGATAGGTCCTGGAATGTCTCCACTCGGGTCGATATCTGAAATTCAAAATATAATAATAACGTTAAAAGAAGTATTTTTATGTGATGTGTCATATTTAACATGTAACACATCGATCAATAAGTCCTGGGACTAACCAACAGATGGCGCATCTAATAACAAATCCATACCATTTTCAGTTAGTACCAACCTTTAGAAATTACGTGTCAAACTTTCATGACATTCCGACATTGCGTCATTGAGTTACAGTGGTTTTAGTGACGGTACTTTCGCTATTTTCAAAACAATGGTAAAAACCGAATTTCGTGTGTTGATAAAACATTGCTTATTAATGGGAAAATATACCGTTTAAACTCAGCGATGGCTTGAAAAGTGTTATCCGGGCTCTGCTCTGTCGAAAACAACCATTTGTCGGTGGTATGCTGATTTCAAACGCGGTCGTACAGACACAAATGATGCTGAACGCTCTGGTCGTCCAAATGAGGCTGTTACACCAGAAAACATAAACAAAACCCCTCAAAATCGTGATGGAAAATCGCAAAGTAAAGTTGCGTGAGATAGCTGACATCCTGAAGATATCATTTGGTAGTGTTTACACTATTTTGCATGAACATTTGGTCATGAAAAATCTTTTTTCGAAATGGGTGCCGCGTTTGTCACAATGGAACATAAACAACAATGCATCGATAATGGTAACGATGGCCAAATTGCATGAGTTGAACTTTGAATTGCTTCCGCACCCACTGTATTCTCCAGATTTCGCCCCCAGCGACTATTGGCTGTTCGCAGATTTCAAAAAGATGCTCCAGGGAAAGATATTTGGGGGGTTGCAAGGCTAAAAACGTTGAGAAAAATCTATTAACGTTAAAAAAAAAAAAAAACTAGACATTAATTTTTCTCTCAGCATTTCAACTGACATCCTTGACTAAAATCTCTTAATGAATTCCACCCGGCTTCTCAAATTCTCAGAGAAAGAAAGGTAATATTTGATTTGATTATTCCATATAAAGTTATTCACTATACGAGGGTTGCTACTTAAGTTTTGAGATATGGCAACACCAGTGTAGATACGTCAAATCTGATATCAGCATCGTAAAGTTTGACATTTTTAATGGTATACGTGCTCAGAATGTTTTGTCATACAAGTGATATTTGTGTTGTTTAGTGACTTGAAAAATTCATCTCCAAAAATGGAATTAAATCGTGAACATTTTCGTGCTATGATTTTTATGATTTTCGACGTGGACTAACTCAACAGCAGTGTGCCGATCAACTCGCTTGGACTTTTGGTGATGAAGCACCATCCCGGGCCACTGGGTTTCGCTGGTTTTCCGAATTCAATCGTCGTAGCTCGCTCCAGGATGAATTTCGTGAAGGTCGTCCAAAATCGGTTGTTGTGCCAGAAAACATCGATGCTGTGCGTGAACTGATATTGCAAGATCGTCATGTGACTTATCGTGAGATTGAGGCATGTTTGGGCATTAGTTCCACTCGCATACATTCAATATTGCATGAACATTTGGCAGTCAAAAAGATTTGTTCCCGTTGGATACTGCATAATTTGGCAATCGCTCAAAAAATGTCGATTGGTCCAAAGAAATGTTGAAAAAACTCGATTGCGGTGCTTCAAAAGATGTCTATAAGATCGTGATAAGCGACAAATCATGGATCTATGCATATGAGCCAGAAACTAAACAGCAGTCGACTGTATGGGTCTTTCAAGGCGAGCCAAATCCAACAAAAGTAGTTCGGTAAAAATGTTCATGTCGCAACATTGCCTTTAGTGGAATGTCGTACGGTCAATTTTGAATGGTATACCACCCTTTGTTTGCCAGAAGTGTTCGCAGAAATGAGGAAAACCAACCGCCGAAGACGGATCATTCTCCACCACAACAATACGAGTTCTCACACATCGGCTAAAACAAGTGACACTCAAAACATCGAATTTATGGGTCATCCGCCGTACAGTCCTGATTTGGCACCCAACGACTTCTTTTTATTCCCGAACATAAAAAATAAATTGCGAGGTCAACGTTTTTCGACGCCTGAAGAAGCGGTTGATGAGTTCAAAATGCATGTTTTGAAGTTAACTAATTCGGAGTGGAAAAAGTGCTTCGAAAATTGGTTCAAATGTACGCAAAAGTGTATTGATCTTCAACCCTCGTACTTACCCTATCACACGTGAGACACTGCACTGAAGAGAGTAGCCTGCCATCGAACACGTCAGAGATGACGCTCCGGTATCTAGGCTGGGGTGCACGGTCCCCTTCCCCCCCGGCTCCACCGCTCACCCCCACGATCCCACCACATTCCGGTCTGTCACCCACATCTTGCTCTAATCTGGAAATTAAACACATAGATAAAAGGATAAACATGGAGTTGTATAACGCGATTAGAACTCTGATTGGAGGTAGGCAGGGAGACAACTTAAGCCCATTGTTATTCAATTTCATTATGACCAAATTGATAGAAGTAACTTTCACAAACACCTGTTATAAAATTTGCAAACAGATAATCAGCATTGTACCAAACGTATGTGTCACAGAAATTAGGAAATTTATTTTGTAAAATTGTTTGTGAAATTATTATTGTTTATTGTTGTATTGTAATGTACGAGGGTCGTTCAGAAAGTAAAGAACGTTTTGGCATCATAGTATAAATAGGCCAAAACCCATACGATGGTCGTCGCTAAAGAAAGAATACGAGAATTGAATTTTGAATACAAGAGAGCGAGAGAGGAATACTTGGATTCTCTCCCAAAGTAATTCGAAATTTGAATCTCGGTGGGTCCGTGATGACTGAACGAATTTTAAATACCTAGCTAACAATTTTTGAACCGGTGTAAAAGGGGACGATGTATAAATGATATGTACGAGGCGTATCCAGAAAGTAAATGTACTGAGGCTGTCACGACCGGATGGATTTTATTTTTGACATATTGGCTACACTTCCGTGTAGCCTGACCCTTCCCCTCCGCAACAAAACCGGTTCGAGGTCAGTACGTTGAGAAGTGTCGATGCGACAACACGTTTCGTGAAAAATGTCAATCCAATCTCCCGCCAAGTGCGAAATTTTGTAAGGCAAGAGTTTTTGAGGCGCTGCAAACTCCATGGAGATGAATTTCTCCGCTCCATCGTTACTGGAGATGAAACTTGGGTTGCACACTACACGCCTGAAACCAAAAGGCAGTCTCAACAGTGGCGTCACACCTATTCACCCTACGCCAAAAAGTTCAAAACCACAATTTCAGCCAAGAAAATCATGGCATCCGTGTTTTGGGACTGTCAAGGCATAATTTTAATTGAATATATGCCTCAAGGGGAGACCATCAACTCTGCAAGATACTGTGAGACCCTAAAAAAATTGCGGAGGGCGATTCAGAACAAGAGGAGAGGCATGCTGACAAAGGGAGTCTGCCTGCTGCATGACAATGCCAGACCACACACGGCCAACGCCACGAAGGAACTGCTCGCCTCGTTTAAATGGGATGTCCTGAACCATCCCGCGCATTCCTCTGACCTAGCACCTTCAGATTACTATCTCTTTACCTCCCTGAAGCTGTACATGGGTGGAAAAAGGTTTTCAACCGACGAGGAGGTAAAGGAGGAGGTGGAGAAGTGGACGGAGGGGTTGGCGGGAAACTACTTCGAGGAAGGCATCAAAAAGTTGATACCCCGCTTCACCACCTGCATTGAGAGGAATGGCGACTATGTCGAAAAATAGCTTACATATGTACTACGGTAACCACGCAATTTTTTTGTTTAAATAAAAAAAATTGTAACCTACAAAAATGCAGTACACTTACTTTCTGGATATGCCTCGTATATAAACAAATTTTACATTTATGAATATATATTTTCATAAATGTAGAATTTGTTTTACTTCCGTGAATATTTCACGGGTTGCAACTAGTAACTAAATAAAAACGAAAGATATCAACACAAAACTTTATTTACCAAGTCACAGTACCTTACTATATTTTTCAATGTAGTCGCCATAGCTGTCAAGGTACTTATTGTAACGTGGAACCTATTTTTCAATTGCGATGTTATACTCTTCTACCGCCAAAGATTTGAGCCAGGATGTCACTTCTTGTTTGAGGTCTACATCGTTTGCGAACTGTTTTCCACCCAAAAATTCATTTTGTTTCGCGAATAGTGAACATCACTTTGTGCCAATTTATGGCTGTAAGGAGAATGTCTAAAAATTTCCCATTTAAGTTCTGGTTGTTCCTTGATTAAACATTACGAACAAGACACAAGTTCTTCCTTGATTAAACATTAAGCACCATTTCCTCACTGAAGCCTCCGACGACCTCCGTGGCCTGGTGGTAAGACACTTGTCTGCCGATCCGGAGATTGCGGGTTCGATCCCCGCTGGAACCCAGATTCCAGTCTGGTTAACACTTAGGGCCTATAAAAACATATTTCTGGTCGGATGGATATGTGGCAATGGCAATAAACTCGCAATGGCAATAAACTCGCCTGGTTAAAAAAAAAAGCCTCGTTCATTGCACTATCACCATAAACATTCTTTATTTGCCTATAAATTTCGATAGGCCGAATATTTTGTGCATTCAAAAAAAAACTAATGACACTACGCACCTTCACATTTGGCGGGATTTTCGATGGGCGCAGCCATTTTGAAAGGTTACAGAACAAAGACGCACGACCGTTCAGTAACAAAACTCGGGAAGCGGGGGAAGGAGCTAACTGGCGCGCGTACGATCGCGGTGGTGGGTGCGCAATCGTTATTTTCTTTCTGGACGAACCTCGTATCATATGAGTTTTACCATTGCTTGTGACTATATACCTGTACATATTGTAATATTAGGTCCTTACATATGAAATTGGCGTTTTGCCGTACTGGCAACTTTGATCTCAAATATCTTGTCTTTGGTTAGGAATTCCAAATTCAAATTTATACAGCTATTTACTCAAGTATTTGTGTTTCGAAAATTATAATTCATTTGTTTTTTCCTCAATTGTTTTTTTTCTTTGCGTCACTCAGTTTACAAAATGGAAAACTTGAAATATCGCGTTATTTACGAGTACGAGTTCCACCGTGGCACCAGTGCTGCAGAAACGGCTCGAAGGATTAATGATGTGTATGGCGACGGTGCCGCAAAAGAAAACACATTGCGTTTTTGGTTCCAACGTTTTCGTTCTGGAAATTTCGACCTGCAGAACAAGCCCCGTGGACGGCCGGAGACCAAAGTTGATAATGAAGAATTGAAGGCTATTGTGGAAGCGGATCCATCGCAAACCACGTCCGAGTTAGCTGCAGGCTGCGGTGTTAGTGATAAAACTGTTTTAATCCACTTGAAGCAAATTGGGAAGGTGAAAAAGCTAGAAAGGTGGGTACCTCACGAATTGAGTGAAGCAAATCAACAAACGCGCGTTGACTGCTGCGTTGCATTACTCAACCGGCACAATAATGAAGGGATTTTGAATCGAATCATTACCTGTGATGAAAAGTGGATCCTGTATGATAATCGGAAGCGCTCATCGCAATGGCTGAACCCTGCCGAACCAGCCAAACCATGCCCCAAGCGAAAATTGACTCCAAAAAAGTTACTTGTGAGCGTTTGGTGGACTAGTGCTGGTGTCGTTCACTACAGCTTTCTTAAATCTGGCCAGACGATTACGGCAGATGTCTATTGTCAGCAACTGCAAACCATGATGGAAAAGCTAGCTGCTAAACAACCGAGGCTGGTTAATCGCTCTAGGCCACTGCTGCTTCATGATAACGCTAGACCACACACTGCACAACAGACGGCTACCAAATTAGAAGAGCTTCAACTGGAATGTCTAAGACATCCACCGTACTCTCCGGACCTTGCCCCAACAGATTACTATTTTTTTCGAAATTTGGATAACTTCTTGCAAGGGAAAAAATTCAACTCCGATGGGGCAGTCCAAACCGACTTCAAAGATTTTATTGATTCCCGTCCGAATGGTTTTTTTAGTAAAGGGATCGATGAACTACCTATGAGATGGCAAAAGTGCATAGATAGCAATGGTACATACTTTGATTAAATAAATATATTATATTAAAAAAAAATCAACTTTATGTTCCTCCCAAACAAAACGCCAATTTCATATGTAAGGACCTAATATAATGTTCGAATAATCACTATAAATGATCGGACACACACTTAGCACGGAAAGCACATGGTAGAATTTAGACCCTTTAAAGTAAACTTTAGACCCCTTTAAAGTAAACTTTAGACCCCTTTAGAGTGAGCTTGAGTGCCATTTACTGACGCTAGACAAATATATTCTTTATTCAGAATCGTTTCTATAGAAATTTCCGACAACAGCCGATGAAGATGCCGTACTTACTTTTTGATGAAATGTAGTCCCTCCTCGCAGCTCATGTCCGCGCTGTCGCTGACACCCGAGTCGCAGGTCTCGTAGGATTCTTCCTCTTCCTCGCCTTCTGTCTCCCCCTCCCCTTCAGCCTCCGCCGAGGACTGAGTCGGCAGAGTGCTCCGTTCATCTGAAATGTAACGATTTAATCAATTAGAGACTAACACATTATGATCGGAAAGGTAACTGAAGTCTTAATGTACAAAAAGAAAACAAGTTCTAGTTTCAGAGATAATAGACTTATAGACTAGGTCTCCAAAATTCAGGAATTTGAGTCGGTTAGTTTTTGTAGAGTCGAAATTAGAGTCAGTCGGGAGACGTTATTTTAAAACTTATTGGCTATATAAATTACAATACATTGTAATTTATTTTTAACAAACACTGTTTATTCCACTTTTTTGTGACGGTATAACCCTACCGGTTTCAAGGCTTTCACCTCATCTTCAGGGGAGCGCAAACAAGACTAAATGCTGTTCGAACTGGTACCGATATAGACACTTCAACGGTTGGAGGCTGGGGGGTGAGGAAGGCTAGGGATAATTTCGGCCAAGAGCGGGGAGATTTTGGGGAAATAACTGTTCAACAGATGCTCCGATCGGTATACTGACTTAGAAATTTCTAGGGCCTCTAATCTGTCCAATTTATTTCCGTTGCCACTAATATGTAAGAATTTGGCATCATCGATAGAAAAAGTATGATTTTCACGGTGACAATGATTAGCCATTTCAGAATAAATTAGAGGATTTGTTAAGGCAGATTGGTGTTCACGAAATCTCTTTTCAAAAGATCTTCCTGTCTTTCCTATATAGAAATTATCACAGTGTTTGTTAAAAATAAATTACAATGTCTTTAAACTTCCACAACGTTAATGCCTTAACTATAAACAACAAATTACAATACATTATGAAATTATGAACTATGTACCATTTAGTACAAATAACGTGTACTATGATGGGGGATCCCCGTAGATATTATTTCCAAAACACCTACATTTAAGTAGTTACGTCACGTAATTAAGTATAACGTATGGTTAGCAATATATGTACGAGGGTCATCCAGAAAGTAAGGTTACAAGATTTATGTAGGATCGAAAAATGCTTGTATTTAATTGAAATTCACAGGTCGAGATCGAGACATTTCTGTAGTCGGGGCACCAACTTTTGTATGCCAGTGTCATAGATCTCCGCCGCCAGCTCTTTTAGCCACTTCTTCACAGCTTCCTCGACTTCCTGATCGTTGGAAAATTGTCGGGGTGTAGTGACACACTCACGTCTCATCCCCCGTAACGATAGAGTCCAGAAAAGCTTCTCCCTCCTGTGCAAAACGATCCAAAAATTCACGCGTGGCGGTCACGTGATTTTGACGGTGCTCCGGTGTGAGCATTCTGGGCACCCATCTCGCACACAACTTCTTGTAACCAAGTTTTTCCGACACAATATCACCAAGGAGACTTCGAGAAATGTCAGGAAATTCTTCATAAAGGTCGTCAAGCGTCACACGGTCGTCATTTCGCACTTGTTCTTCGATTTTTTGCACAAATTCGTCAGAAATCGCTGCCTTGCCTCGTCGTGAGTATCAGTACGGCCTTCTCTGAACAACATAACCCAATTCGTGACATGTTGTCGACTCATCACATCACTACCATAAACTTCCATGAGCTTTCGATGGATACTCGCGGCGGTATTGTTCTGCAAAATCAAAAAACGGATGACCGGGTGGGTCTCGCACGGACGAGAGGCAGACCTCTGTTACTGTGACTGAACAAAATGGCCGACAAACACGCGGGACCAAACAAACTGACCGTTAGGATCCCCCCTACACGCCAGGTGTGCCAACTTTTGTAACAAAAAATTTCCCCCGGCCTCAGGAGTCCTAGTAACTTTAGTTTCTGGATGATCCTCGTACTTTAATTGGAGTTGGAGCTAAAGTCAAACATTTAAAGTTGGAGATTGTTATACTGCCGTCATAAGCAAAAAAGCAGATAACAGGAAAAAATCAGATATTTAACTAACAATGAGAAATTTAACTAATCTTCCATATCAAATTCTGAACCATAAATCCATTAAAAAAAAACAGAAAATCATTTATTTCAATACAATAATCAACATAATAACGTCTTTTTTAATTTTACAAAATACTAGATTTTTCTAAGCAGTAAAATGTGATTCATAAGAAAAAAGACAGCAAGTGCCTATGCGTTTGCAGCGTTTTTGCTTATAAATCACATTTTACTGCTTTTTTATTTACGAATCGCGACATTTTTAAGCAGCAATGAAAAACATAAAAGTACAGTTTTCCTCAAAACTTAACTTTTGCCATTAGCTGTATATTTGCTTATGACGGCAGTATACCGACACGACAACACTGGTTGTAAGCTCACAATGTATTATCGTTCGGTCCCTTGAAAAATTTCCGAGAGAAAATTCATATATACAAAAACTCAAACAATTGCAATGAAATATAAATTAATTGATTGTTATAGTAAGAATTTCTTAGGAATGGCAAAAATGAAACCCCTCATTAAAAATACTATTTATTTTGTAAATACAAACCCCCTACGACCATGCTACATCATACTAATATAGATATATGCAGTAGTCTCTCTTTGTCCGTGGTTTCAAATTTCACGGTTTAGGTTATCTATGGTCAACAGGAGTTTGAAAATTCCAATGTATTGTCAAATAGTTTAAGGCCGAGGCCACACGAAAATGCTTCGTTAGGTGCTAAGCTAGATTTTACGTGACTCATATACTAAGTGACTTCATGCCTGGCCATACCAAAGTGCTACGCACAAATTTATTTGGCAATTGGGAGCGGTTGAGTCAGCACACGATGTCACTCTCAAAACTAACCAATTTCATTACAACTTACCATCTTATCATCAGCCTCAAAGTTTTCATACAAGTTTTATGTTGAATAAAAAAAATTTAAATAAAATTTTTTTTTATGAAATATGAAAATTACTTATTATTTTACCCTCTACAGGGAGGTCTCCACAAAAAAATTAGGTTTTAAAACTAAATATTAACTGAGATAAAATATAAACTACTGTACTTTTTGCCAAAAAATGCTTGGGATTTTTCGCACATTTTATGCAAAATATCTTCCTCCTAGTGTCGTGTCAGGTCCCCCCAACGTTGTCTATTACCTGAGAGTTTACTCTCCATAGTGATTTCCTGGGGAGGGATATCCAGAGTGGTTTCCCCTTGCCTTCTCTGGAGGATTTTCTGTTGGGGTTACCTCCCCTTAGCTGGGTGCATCCAGTTTTATGGCGCTGGAAACTCGCCATTCGTCCACTCTCTATCTGCTATGATACTGATAGAAATGTCAGTGGTCCTATTGCCCGGGGCTCACGGGGCCTGAGAGACCACTCGTGGTCGCTAGAGAGTTGAACTTGGTAGTAGTGTTACTGGTGACATTGTAACATGGAGCATTACGACATTTTGTAGAAGTATACTTTCCAGCCAAGCATACTCCATCGTAGCTTTACTACCCATTAGAACCCCTTGCAAAATATGCTGGGATTAAAAAGGTTAAATACTGTTGTGGACTATCATTGCAGATTTTGATACTGTTCAGTACGTGTCTATATGTTTTAGTGTCCTATTGCTTACTAAATACTGTTCAGTACGTGTCTATATGTTTTAGTGTCCTATTGCTTACTAAATTCTGTTCAGTACGTGTCTGTATGTTTTAGTATCCTATTTCCTACTAAATACTGTTCGGTACGTGTCCATGTTTTAGTGTCATATTGCTTACTAAATACTGTTCAGTACGTGTCTATATGTTTTAGTGTCCTATTGCTTACTAAATACTGTTCGGTACGTGTCTATATGTTTTAGTGTCCTATTGCTTACTAAATACTGTTTGGTACGTGTCTATATGTTTTAGTGTCCTTTTGCTTACTAAATAACAAATTAGCATCTATACTGCATCTATAACAAATTGGCGGCTGATATAAGTCGTAAAGTAAATTCTTGTCCACCCAGGGTACGAAAATGAAGTCATCGGTCGCCTTACCTTTGGTAACATCTTGAGGTAACAGGCAGTAGCTGGCCGAGCGGCGGTGCGCGGGGAACACCTTGCTCCCTCCACTGCTGCACTCCGACTGTGAGTGGGCTCTGCAATCACTAAGGAAGTTGGACGTATGTTATATTCCAATTTCTCCATCATACCATAAAGAGACTCAGATATCTATTTCGTTCTATTCAGGCACACATTTTTAACATCTGCTACATTTCATAACAAGTAAAATAGAAGGTACAATACTAAGTGAAGATCAGGGTACTGGAAATGAACATGCAAGCCAATCTGTGATAGGCATATCCTGATGCAGCATATAGTGCAAGACGTTTCAGTACTTGTATTGGGTCTTTCAAATTGGGCGGTTTTTTTAGTAAATTTTTTTTAAATTCTTGAATAAAATACACAATTTGCTTTGATTTCAAAAAACTTTTTATTGGTCATTGAAGTATAATGTATGCCATTTAAACACAATAAACAATATCCGCCAAATGTCCACCTCTTGCAGCTCCACAGATATCCACAATTTTGACAAAATTTTCAATGACATTTTGGCATAATTGCGGTTCTAACTCACCAATAACGCGAATAATTTCGTCCTTCAGCTCAGGAATTGATCGGGGGTCATTTTTATAGACGTGGATTTTCACGTAACCGCAGAGAAAATAGTCTAACGGTGTCAGATCACATGATCTTGGTGGCCAATTAACATCACCGTTTCCGGATATAACAATACATAAAATAATTCTCAATTTGAACGCGTTGTTGTATTGTATATGACTTCATTTTTATAAATGGCATACATTACACTTCTCAAATGTCACAAGACCCAGGCAAGTTCGCGACGCCATCTGTATTTTATCCAAGAATTTAAAAAACCGCTCAATTTGAAAGACCTTTTGTTATCTGGGAAGTATGTTTATGTGTGATGGACGGTTGATAAATGGACTGAGTTGAAAGAGACATTGAAAGAAGGGAAGCGACAGGAACAAGGTGAAAAGATCACTTAATGTTATACACAACAACTGCGCAATGTCAACAGTAGCAAAAATTACTGTGTTGGTGCCCACCTTGATGTATAGAAGGGAAACTAATAATTTCGTCCTCCAGCTCAGGAATTGATCGGGGGTCATTTTAATAGACCTGGATTTTCACGTTACCCCAGAGAAAATAGTCCAACGGTGTCAGATTACATGATCTTGGTGGCCAATTAACATCACCGTTTCCGGAGATTACAATAATAATTCTCAATTTGAACGCGTTGTTATATTGTATACGACTCCATTTTTATAAATGCCATACTTTAAGAAGCAGTAAAATAACGTGGATGGAGAAACATTACCAAATTGTGACTCCTTTAAGTATCTTGGGTCACTCATCCATAGCGATGGAGGATGTGCAGCAGATGTAACACATAGAATAAGTGTGGGATGGATGAAGTTTAGATCAATGACGGGAGTTCTATGTGATCCGAAAATGCCAGTAAAGTTAAAAGGAAAAGTATACCAAACGATTGTCAGACTCGCACTCCTCTATGGCTCCGAATACTGGACGATGTATAACTCTTACTCTAGGCAACTAGAAACTGCTGAAATGCGTATGCTAAGATGGTCAGCTGGTGTGTCAAAAAGAGACAAAATAAAAAGCTCACGCAATCGTGGAAGCCTAGGTGTTACAGACATCAACAGTAAGATGGAGGAGTGGCGATTGAGATGGTATGGGCACGTTGGACGCAGAGCACCCGATCACATTGTGAACCAGCCAATATCCATGGATCTTCCTTGAATAACAACCAAAGGAAGACTAAAGAATTCATGGGTGGTGCAAAAAGATAACCTGATGCAGAGGCACGGCCTGGGGGACGTAGTCCGGGACAGAACAGCATACAACCTGAGGACGAGGAGAGCTGACCCCAACAGTCTTCGCAGAGTGAGTTGGGATGGAGCCAGGGAGAAGGAGATTTGTGTTTTTGATTCAAATAATGAAAAATCTCATTTTGAGTAAAAATTGTAAATAATGACCTTAACAACGACGATATATGGCAAGAAGCTTTTGAACTTGCAGCTTATCAGCATTTTCTTTCCTGATAGGATCCCTGATACAAAATATATCTCCTTGACTTAGCAGTAAAGAACTAAAGACCAACCTATAATATCCTTTGGCTGTGGGAATGTGCTCCGAAGACCTGGCAGGTGACTGCCTGGTCCTGTAGGCCCTTCTGCTGGCTTCACAGCTCTCGCTTACACGCGAACCTGGAATCAATCAATTTCTATAGAGCTGTTAGGTGGTCGAACTTCATCCGTGGGTGTCTCCATTAATGTACCTACCTATGTCCTTCTCTCCACTCCCAGTCTCCTAAGATACATAGCATCATGCCGCTTCCCTGCTGGGGTAGGCATAATTCAGTGTCATACTTTCCTATCTCGACACATATATTTATACACCTCTTCTACATCATACACATTCACATACAGCTCCTACGATTTCTATTACTTTTCTTTCTTTCAAAATAACATTCACTTATTATTTTCTTCGATCTTCCTCTACCACACTATCCTTTTGATAGTCTTTCTTCATTCTCATATTCAATGGTTCTCACAATTCACAAACGCTCAGGAGTTCATAGGACGACTGACTATATTTATCAGACCAGGAACAGTAGCAAAGAACTGTTCTCAATAACATACGCAAGAACGGGTCTTCCAGCCGCTATGCCTGTTGGGAGGGCCTTAACTCTTTTGAATGGGAATGTTTCGGATATTGACATATTTCATATCACATTACCAAAAGCAAAAGTAAATTTTCTTCTAAGATTGGAGGTGTTAGAAAATACTCATCAACTTATTTAAGTGACGACTGACTATATTTATCAGACCATGAACAGTAAAACACTCTGGAGTTCATAGGACGACTGACTATATTTATCAGACCAGGAACAGTAAAACGCTCTGGAGTTCATAGGACGACTGACTATATTTATCAGACCAGGAACAGTAAAACACTCTGGAGTTCATAGGATGACTGACTTTATTTATCAGACTAGGAACAGTAAAACACTCTGGAGTTCATAGGACGACTGACAATATTTATCAGACCAGGAACAGTAAAACGCTCAGGACTTCATAGGATGACTGACTTTATTTATCAGACCAGGAACAGTAAAACACTCTGGAGTTCATAGGATGACTGACTATATTTATCAGACCAGGAACAGTAGCAAAGGTTACTTAGTGTTAAAAGGATGAAAACTTCTTTTGGTCAAAAGCATCATATTTTTTTAACCTGGGATGTATAACATGACTTGAATTTAGAATTAACGACTTTTTACCGTACCCTCAATATGAAAAGACCGTAACCTCTGATTTGCAGACGTCTCCAATCATAAGATAGAAAAGATATAAAGACATTAAGAAATTCACAATCAAGTAATGGAAGTAGCTACCTGTGCAGGCAGACAAGGGACCAGCGTGCTTGGGCTGCCTGGAGATGTACGGCTGTGGCTCCCGCATAGGCTCCTTGAGCTCCTCGTGCAGCTGGTCCATGAAGCAGCGGAGGAACTCTTGCGTGTCGTGCTGGTGGTAGCCCCGGAACATTGGGTACACCTGATTACACACAAATATACTTAATCAGAACCAAGGAGATCTTAAATGTTTGAACAGTATTTATCACGCACTTCATCATCTTATTCAATACATCAGCCTTACGTTCACATTCAATCCCTAATTCCTTCATTCTGTCATTCCATGAAGTCTTCTCAATGCCCGCATTTTCACAGTAATTATTCAGCTCCCATCAGTTACTTTCCACGCCCATATATCAAATTTGGCACAAAAAGACTGTTGTGAACTATCATCCTAGCAGATTTTGATACTGTTGTGAAGTATCATCCTTGCAGATTTTGATACTGTTGTGAATTAACATCCTAGCAGATTGTGATACTGTTGTGAAATATCATCCTATCAGATTTTGATACTGTTGTGAACTATATCCTAGCAGATTTTGATACTGTTGTGAACTAACATCCTAGTAGATTTTGATACTGTTGTGAACTATCGTCCTAGCAGATTTTGATACTGTTTTGAAGTATCATCCTAGCAGATTTTGATACTACATCACAAATATTGTAATTTGTTTTATCAAACACTGTTTATTCCATTTTTTGTAACGGTATAACCCTGCTGGTTTCAAGGCTTTCACCTCATCATTAAGTGAGCACAAACAAGACTGAATTATGTTATAACTGGCACCGACATACACACTACTAACGGTAAACATACGGGTTGAGGACTGACTGGGGACTGAAATTCTTACATATCAGTAGTAACGGAAATAAATTGGACAGATAAGAGGCCCTAGAAATTTCTAAGTCAGTGCATCGAGGTGAACATCTGGCAAACACATATATACCAAGAATCTCTCCGCTGCTCGCCGAGGTCGTCCCATGCCTCACCCAGCCGCCAGTCTCCAACCCGAATGTTTACCGTTAGAAGTATGTATGTCGGTGCCAGTTCGAACATAATTCAGTCTTGTTTGTGCTCCTTGATGATGAGGTGAAAACCTTGAAACTGGTAGGATGATACTGTTGCAAAAAGTGGAATAAACAGTGTTTGATAAAACAAATTACAATGTCTTTAAACCTCAACAATGTTAATGTCTTAACTATAAATAATACATTACAAATATTTTGTTTTGGTATTTAGGCGCATTCCTTTTTAATGGCTGCTTTCAAATTCATTAACTGTTGCAATTTCGTGCCATAATCTTAATTTTTATGTGTTCCCATATAAAACACCATTGGTGTGAGGCTTCAAAGCATAGAATTTATTTTTTAGAAAAACACTTCTATCACCATCACTTTGGCTTTTAGAACATTCATTCTCAGAGCTTTCTCTCTCAATCAATTTATTTATCTAATTCTGCAATTCATCTTCACTATTCGCTAACACTACCATGTCATTTGCATCCAATAATCCGCATAGGTTCCCATTTGACATTGTATATGCCACCAATTGACTATTATGATTCTTTGTAGATTAATCCATATATATATACATACTACCTTGATCAAAAAGTTTTAAGACTTTATTCATAAAATCGAAAATACAAGTTTATTCATCAAAATCGATATGGTCCCATTCAAAGTACTCCCCATCGACTGCAACGCACTTACGCCAGCGCTTGATCCGATCCTCGAAACACCGCTGGCACTCAATTTTCGGTATGTCCATCAGAGCCGTCTTCGATTTTTTCAAGACATCCTCTCGGGTGCTGTAACGCGTTCCGCGAAGCGGTTTTTTAAGTCGGTTGAACAGGAAAAAGTCGCAGGGAGCCACATCAGGTGAATTCGAAGGCTGCTGGATAGTAGTTGTGTTGTTTTTGGTCAAAAACTCATGGAAATCGTGTCTTTAACGATTTACATGCAGTCCTTTTTTTGCATGAAATTGAGATCTTTCGGCACCAGTTTTGCAGCGACACGTCTGAGGCCCAAATCACTAACCAAAATGTCTTGAGCGGATCCATAAGCGATGTTCAAGTCCTCTGCCAGCTCTCTGATGGTCAATTTGCGGTTTTCGGCCAACATTTTTTTTATTTTATCGATGTTTTCATCAATTTTCGACTACCACTACGTTCGTCATCCTCGACCGACTCACGACCACTTCTGAAGCGTTCGTGCCACCAAAAAACACTTCTCCAGCATTTCCAAGATCTGCGGACCGTTAAATCCGTTTTTCACACAAAATTTAATGCAAACTCGTTGGTGCACAGTTGATGCCATTTTCAAACTTGTAAAAAATCGAAAACACGCACAAAGGTAGATGTACTCAGTACAGCGTAACTTTTACAAATGTCAAGCTATGACGCTGAAATTTGGAGGGAAGTGTCAATGATAGATTTTTTTTGTTAGGTTACCACCTAACAAAAAAAAAAGAATTCCAATCGGGTGACTGACAGTGCCACATGGTGGCCGGTCCTAAAACTTTTTGATCAAGGTAGTATACAGACCTACAGTCAGATCTCAAGAACATTTGTGAGTGGAGCCAAAATAATAAATTATATTTCAATGCATCAAGTGTACAATTATGCCATAACATCGCTCGCACGTGTTGAATTTTCATAGATATACACTAGAATCCATACCTATCCCCAGCACAGACAATACTCAAGATCTGGGTGTCTTGTTCCAGAGCAATGTCGCTTTTTATGTGCAATTCAGCTTATAAAACTCTTATATTTATGATGAGAATCTCTAAGTCGTTTGAAAACCAAATGGTGCTAAAAACTCTGTTTAATTCATTGATCCGTAGCAAACTAGAAAGCGACGCTTACGTTTGGAGCCCGGTGGGGGCGCAGAACTCACTCATGATGGAAAAGGTACAAAAAAAATATTTACGATATCTCCATATGAGTGAGTTTTTCGTTTTATCCTACTCAGTTTCCACTGGGCATACTCGGGTATAACTCCTTGAGCGTAAGAAGAGATCTACGTCTCCTGGTATAAGTAGTCATACTCGTTCGAGGAGTTGTGAGCTGTCCAGCATTACTACAAAGATTAGCGTTAAATGTTCCTAATAATAACACTAGACTGCGCCGGCAAGAAATGTTCTCAATAACATACGCAAGAACGGGTCTTCCAGCCGCTATGCCTGTTGGTAGGGCCTTAACTATTTTGAATGGGAATGTTTCGGATATTGACATATTTTATATCACAAAAGCATCAACTTATTTAAGTGACTGAATTTATGTGTATGCATATGTATGCATATGTAAATTTTTTAAATGTTAATAACGTTTGTATTTTCAATGCAATTGGGCTAAGCTTGTATTGAGAAAATAAATAAACAAATAAATAAATCTATGGTCAACGATAAACAAATACACGGTAACATTTGTACTCACATTTCTAATACCGTACAATATTCCATTGGGCACCACGTAACCAGGAGCATTCTTGTTCCAAATCTCACGGACCAGCTTCTGGTATGATCTGAAATTAAGCAGAAAATTTCTTTAAAAAAAAAACAAATAAAGAAGTCAGAAAAAAAAACGTGACATACTGAATCTGTTTTCGAGTCCATTGTGTTCATTGATTCATTCTTGTTATGAATCTGGTTTCAAGCTATGTGTGTTCATTGATTCATTCTTGTTTTGAATCTGGTTTCAAGCTACGTGTTCATTGATTCATTCTTGTTACGAATCTGGTTTCAAGCTATGTGTGTTCATTGATTCATTCTTGTTTTGAATCTGGTTTCAAGCTACGTGTTCATTGATTCATTCTTGTTACGAATCTGGTTTCAAGCTATATGTGTTCATTGATTCATTCTTGTTTTGAATCTGGTTTCAAGCTACGTGTTCATTGATTCATTCTTGTTACGAATCTGGTTTCAAGCTATGTGTGTTCATTGATTCATTCTTGTTTTGAATCTGGTTTCAAGCTATGTGTGTTCATTGATTCATTCTTGTTTTGAATCTGGTTTCAAGCTACGTGTTCATTGATTCATTCTTGTTACGAATCTGGTTTCAAGCTATGTGTGTTCATTGATTCATTCTTGTTACGAATCTGGTTTAAAGCTATGTATGTTCATTGATTTATTCTTATTTCGAATCTGGTTTCAAGCTATGTGTGTTCATTGATTTATTCTTGTTTCGAATCTGGTTTCAAACTAAGTGTTCATTGATTCATTCTTGTTTCGAATCTGGTTTCAAGCTACGTGTTCATTGATTCATTCAGGTTACGAATCTGGTTTCAAGCTACGTGTTCTTTGATTTATTCTTGTTACGAATCTGGTTTCAAGCTACGTGTTCATTGATTTATTCTTGTTTCGAATCTGGTTTCAAGCTATGTGTGTTCATTGATTCATTCTTGTTTCGAATCTGGTTTCAAGCTACGTGTTCATTGATTTATTCTTGTTGTTTATAGTTAAGGCATTATTCTTGTTTCGAATCTGGTTTCAAACTATGTGTGTTCATTGATTCATTCTTGTTACGAATCTGGTTTCAAGCTACGTGTTCATTGATTCATTCTTGTTTCGAATCTGGTTTCAAGCTACGTGTTCATTGATTTATTCTTGTTGTTTATAGTTAAGGCATTATTCTTGTTTCGAATCTGGTTTCAAACTATGTGTGTTCATTGATTCATTCTTGTTACGAATCTGGTTTCAAGCTACGTGTTCATTGATTCATTCTTGTTTCGAATCTGGTTTCAAGCTACGTGTTCATTGATTTATTCTTGTTTCGAATCTGGTTTCAAGCTACGTGTTCATCGATTTATTCTTTTTTTACACATGATTAAAAAATATATTAGCATAACAAAGAAACAGTTCAAAGAGATATATTTTTAGTGGGTTAAATAAATTTCCCTCCCCTAAATATGACTTTTGACAATCTTTCAGTTGAATTTTTAATACCCATACATACATATAATCACGCAGTGTCCCTTGCAAGGATAGGCAGAGAGAACAGATCTCTCAACATTCTAACCAAGCACACAACTTGACCCTCTTCCACATTCATGCATCTCGTCATTCACAATATTTCATTATTCATACTTCTCACTTGACTTTCTCTTAAAATTTTGTCCAGCCATCTTTTCGGTTTGGTCTACCTCTTCTACACACACCTTGCAGTTCTGACTTGTATATTTGCTTAGTCATTCTTTCATCATTCATTCTCGCCTTACTTCTTATTCAGAATCTTTTCCCTGGCTCCATCTCAACTCACTGTCTGCGAAGACTGTTGGGGTCAGCTCTCCTCGTCCTCAGGTTGTATGCTCTTCTGTCCCGGACTACGTCCCCCAGGCCGTGCCTCTGCATCAGGTTATCTTTTTGCACCACCCATGAATTCTTTGGTCTTCCTCTGGTAGTTATTCGAGGAAGATCCATGGAGATTGCCTGGTTCACAATGTGATAGGGTGCTCTGCGTCCAACGTGCCCACACCATCTCAATCCACCCGCCTCTCCTCCATCTTACTGTTGATGTCTGTAACACCTAGGCTTCCTGTCTCTTAGGGACACACCAGCTGACCATCTTAGCATGCGCATTTCAGCAGTTTCTAGTTGCCTGGAGTAAGAGTTATACATCGTCCAGCATTCAGAGCCATAGAGGAGTGCGGGTCTGACAACCGTTTGGTATACTTTGCCTTTCTTCTTATTCAGTATATCTGTGTGTAATCAGGTGCACCCGATGTTCCGGGGCTACCATCAGCACGATACGATACCCAAGAGTTTCTACGTTGTTTCATGGACCGAATTTATCAGGTGTACAAATAAATCGCCGCTGTTAGACAAAAGTTAGTGCCACCAGTAAGTTATGGTTAAAATTGTCAGATGTAAAACGTCATTGTCGTAAGGTTGGACATCTGTCAACAACATAACCTTGAAATATTTGTGAATTTTTATCAGTATAATATATTCTTTTGTGTGCGAAAATGTCAAGTTTTAAGCCGAATAAGCGTCATTCGCGGGAACTTCTTCAATTTGAAGAAATCTGCAGCTGAGGCGCATCGATTGCTTGTAGAAGCATATGGTGAGGCTGCCTTAAGTGAGAGAAGTTGTCGTGAGTGGTTTCAAAAGTTTAAGAACGGCGAATTTGGCATCGAAGACAAAGAACGTAGGGGAAGGCCGAAAGTGTACGAAGACGCGGAATTGGAAGTATTATTGGATCAAGATTCGGGCCAAACGCAAGAAGAACTTGCACTTACATTAGGAGTGACTAAACAAGCAATTTCACATCGGTTGAAATCATTGGGAATGATTCAAAAACAAGGAAATTGGGTTCCATATGAACCGACACCCAGAAACGTTGAACGCCGATTTTCCACATGTGAAATGCTGCTTGCCAGGCATAAACGAAAGGGTTTTCTGCACCGTATAGTCACTGGTGATGAAAAATGGATCCACTATGATAATCCGAAAAGGGAGAAATCATAGGGACCCCCTGGCCATGATTCAACATCTACAGCTAAGCCAAATATTAATGGAAAAAAACTCTTGTTGCGTATTTGGTGGGATCAGCTTGGTGTCGTGTATTATGAGTTGCTCAAACCGAACGAAACCATTGCTGGGGCTGTCTACCGAACACAATTGATGAGATTGAGTCGAGCACTCGAGGAAAAGCGCTCCCACTACTACTCCAGACACGACAACATTATTCTCCTGCATGATAATACTCGTCCACATGTTGCGGCGCCGGTCAAAACCTATTTGGAAACACTCAATTGGGAAGTTTTAGCCCACCCGCCGTATTCACCAGACATTGCTCCTTCTGATTTCCACTTGTTTTGATCGATGACGCATGGCCTGTCTGAGCAGCACTTCACATCATATGAAGTTACCAAAAATTGGGTCGATTCGTGGATAGCCTCAAAAGATGAAGCATTCTTCCGACGCGGTATCCGTATGCTGCCAGAAAGATGGGAAAAAGTAGTGGCAAGCGATGGGCAATACTTCGAATAAAACATGAGGTTCCGTTCTTTCACAATAAATGCCCAATTTTTGATAAAAAACGGCAGAAACTTATTTGTACACCTAATATATTTATATCTTAAACCATTTAAGCTTCGAAATATGAAAAACGGCTTTGTTTCATACCTGCTGAGGCCTGGCTTCTTGGTGATGGTGAGGAAGTCCACAGCAGCTGCGCAATCCAAGAAGTACTGCGTCAACGGGGGCGTGTTGCTCAGCGCCTGGATGGCCGAGTTCATGTAGCATGTGTTACCGATATTCTGCAGACCCACCAGTCCTATGGAAATAAATCAACTGTCTTTAAAATATTTTTTTAAATAATACATACATACCACCATCACACCTGTTCCTTTTTTTCTTCTTTTTTTGAATTTAACTTGGCGAGTTTATTGCCATGTGGCCATCTCTTCCAACCAACCAGAAAAGTGTTTTTTTTTTTAATGTTGATGCACAGTTGATGCCATTTTCAAACTTGTAAAAAATCGAAAACACGCACAAAGGTAGATGTACTCAGTACAGCGTAACTTTTACAAATGTCAAGCTATGACGCTGATATTTGGAGGGAAGTGTCAATGATAGATGTGTTAACCTAACAAAAAAAAAGAATTCCAATCGGGTGACTGACAGCGCCACACGGTGGCCGGTCCTAAAACTTTTTTACACGCAGACGTAGCATTGAATACCTTCCACGCTCTGAAGCATCACGCCAATGGTCGTTTATATGGGAACACATCGAAGATAAAGATCATGTCACAAAATCGCAACAGTTAATGAATTGAGAGCAGCCATTAAAAAGGAATGCGCCCAAATACCAAAACAAAATATTTGTGATGTTTGCGATTCCATGTTATCGGCAGTGACCATATACCATTTTGAAAGAAGGAAGTGTAAAAAGTCTGAGAAATCGTAAGAGCTGTATGTATGGAGAAGAGGAGAAAGATGTGTGTCACGATAGGAAAGTCTGGCAGTCTCTTTTCTACCTACCCTGACAGGTGATGGTATGTCATCATCACCATCACCATCAGCCTGTATCCATCCACTGCAGGATGTAGGCCTCTCCAAGTTGTCTCCACAAAATCCTGTCCTTTGCACATTGCTGCCACATAATACCTGCATGCTTACGTATTTCGTCCACCCAGCGCGCCTTAGGTCTTCTTACAGGCCTTTTTATACCTATTGGGTACCACTGGATTACTTCATACGTCCAACGATGGTCTGTTGCTCGGGCGATATGTCCAGCCCACTTCCACTTGAGTCTTTTTGCAACCTCTATAACATCTTCAACCTTTGTTTGGGCTCGTATCCACTCATTACGTTTTCGGTCTCTTCTGGTATAACCTAGCATGCACCTCTCCATGCTGCGTTGTGTTGTTTGGAGCTTTTGTAACATTCGTACCGATAAAGTCCAAGTCTCGCATCCATATGTTAGTACTGGCAAGATGCATTGGTTAAATACCTTCCGTTTGAGGCAGATTGGGAGCTTGCTCTTGAAGATGTAGTTTAGTCGTCCAAAGGAACTCCAAGCTAGTTTTGATCTTCTATTTATTTCATTGAAAGTACAGTCTTCAAATGTAATACTTTGTCCTAAGTAGATATATTGTTGGACTTGTTCCAGCTGTGTACCGTTGTGATGGTATGTATTTATATGTATTTTGAGGTTTATTTGATTGCTTTTTTCATTTGAATTTTGTATTGATTAAATTTTGTAATTGTAATATGACTTTTCGTAAAGGCCGTAACTGTTAAAAATTAACAAATAAGTTGTGAGAACTATATACAAGTATGTATCACGTGAATCAACGTACTGTATTAATTCAATGAAATCTACAGCCTCTCCCACAACATCCTTTCGTGCATTCATCAAAAACATACGAGAAGTATTGAATCTATACCTCGTGGCTTCATATCGGGACTGGCAGCCAAGCTGTCCTCCTCGTCACAGTCGCTCGAGTCCTGCGAGTCCTGTGCCGGGCTGGCGTGAAGGTTGGATCCTACGAACAGCACAGAGTTGCCAAGCAGTCGTTCCCCCGCACCCTTCAGCCCCGTGCTACCATACTGGAACGATACACATTATAAGTTACATGATACACATTATTCCTCAGATATCTATGGTACAGAACAAAGGGTGATTATCCAAAATATGCTCACCATGTCCAACTTCTCACGGTGTGTAACTATAGAAGCCTCGAAACAAGAAGGCAATAATCCATTGCGATATTCCTACTTAAAATTTTTCAAGGTGGCTTTAACTGTCCCGCGATTCTAGAAGCACTAAGTTTATATGTACCCAATAAATATAGCCGTGCAAGGAATCACCCTCTGTTCTACATACCAACTTACAGAAGGAATATCATGGCTAAACACTCAAGTTACGCGTGGTATAGAGATATTGAACTAACTGAATGACACTTTATTGTACTATATTGTATTGTACTATAGCGTAGGTACACAGAGCGTGTGATTGTGTTAGTCAACTCCTGTGTGCTGATTGGTCAGTTTCTAGTATTAGTGTGTCATCGTGTCAAAAAAATGGTTACAAGTTCCTTTCTTTGAGATGTGTGCGGAAGATGGAAACATGTGTGCGGATAATTTTTAACAGATGTGCAGCCGCACACGCGCACACCCTATAGGGTATGTTGATCAACACTAGAAGATCGAAATCTTCTTTATTCATTATGAGTGCGACATCACTTAGTGATGAAGAAGAAACTGCCCAAAGAAACTCCTTCGGCACTGAGGTGCGAAAAAAATAGTAGTGACGACGGATTTAAGACCCGACGTCACGGGAGAATGAAAATAGCTCATAGCACAGTAAATACATTGCTTCTTCTTCGTTACGTGCTGTACGTAAATTTTGTAAACTCGGCGCACCACCTGTCTCGATCCCTCCCGGTCCTGGGTCATGTGGAATGTAGCATTAAAAATTTATCCTGTTAACCCTTATCTTAGCAAAGTTCAATTTATCCAAATATTAACGTTTTTCTTTGGTGATTCCTTGTCATATGGTAAGTTATGAAGGGAAATTGAGGAAAAAAAATCACAACTTTTCCTTATAGTTTTTTTTTATGTAACACCCACGTTACATTGCCAAAATATAATTTTTTTATAAAACACAAAAAGCGCTATAAAATGATTCTATAATCTAAAACACGAACAACATTTACATAGCTGAATTATCAACAAATAAAATGGTTTGAATAATTTTTCTCTACATTTAGTGATTAACGTGTTCCTCGCGGGAAGCACAAACGCCTGTGATCTGATCTGTAGCATTCCTTTGTGTATTTTACGTAATGTTTAGTTTATCTCCTTTATTTAATGAGTCTCCTTAAGAGTAATGACTATTATTTATTATCAGAAAATTACATGAATGTCATGTTTACTTGGTGGTGTAATCAAATATCAGTGGTTCTAAACAAAATACGCGTTTAAACTTAGAAATTTAAAAACGCCAAAATTGTGCCGCGCACAGGATTTGTGGAATTTGATTTTTAACGCGGTATACAGGTTAATAAGATATTTAAAGATTCTTTACCCCAATTTTCAAAACGCGCCCACGCTGTCCAGACATGTTGACCCGACTCCGTTTACAAGCTTGTAGTGTTGTCAATATTTATCACCAGATGATGATACCACTGCACACAGTAGTGCATGTATAGTATTTGAATGTGTTGCCATATCTGAAATTACGTTAGTTTCTGGATTTAAAAAAAAAAGTCCCTAAATTAGTGTAACACCTGTGTTACAATGCCATGATAAGGGTTAATTTCTGTGATTTGTCAATCTCATAGCACAACTTCCTAATATACGTAAGACCTCCCATCTTCGTACGATTCGACTTTGAATCTTCGACCATCTTTCGAGACAGCATCAACTGTAAAGAATCTAGTGTATCTATTGACAATAGCCACGAATATCTACCGGCATATTATATTTAAAAAACTGTTGCACTCACCTGGTTGGAGATGTAGGTCTGCGTGGCGAGGGCAGCGTTAGCCAGTGCTGCCCGGGGGAACACCTCCTGGCTGCAACTGTAACACCACACCCTCTTGGTGGTCAGATTCATGTGAACACAGTGGCTGGACATGTCCTACCAACAATATAAAAAAAATATATATTACTCAAGGAATAAATGCAAGCTATAGAAAATATTTAATGAAAATGATGTTTGAATCTAAATCAATACGTGAAATAGCGTTATTATATACCGAAAGTAGAGTATGTTTTAGAGTGAAAGGTGCCTTGACTGAATGGTTTAATATTTCACAAGGGGTAAAGCAAGGATGTGTTATGTTATGTTATTACTAAACACCCTGGTTGTTTAATATTTACGATTCATGTATGAAGGAACTGTGGCGGTCGCACACACGGTCAATGACCGATGAAATGACCTTCGCACTCCTTGACAATTCAAAACAAACAAGTCCGAAGTTCACACGCCGGTCATTCAACCCATAGCCGGGAGCGGATCGCATTCCATGCCGGAGCGAGAACGCACCACGTCTGTCGCGCCGATTTCGTAAATAAATTATCACCTACATACGACATTAATCGTTTTGCTAATGCAGAAACGAGACGAAGGATATCTTGCTCGCATTCCCGCACACACGCGGAAATAGTATAAATACGTACGTTTACTAATAAAACTCTTCTTCCGCATTGCGATCCAAAACGTGTTTTATTTATCAACAAATCATCATCATCTCTTCCCTTAAGGACCATTCACCTACAGAACTATAGAGGTCAATGGGTGGTATACAAATGTCAAATGGGAATGAAGATGAATTATAGAGTTCGATAAGTAAATTGCACGAGAGATTTGAAGAGAAAGCTCGAAGAATGAATATTGTGAAATAAGTCATGGTGTTAGGAAAGTGTGAAAGGAAAAGTTAATATTATATAAGAGTAAACAATGAAAGATTGGAACACGTTGAGCAATTCTGCTCTATGGGGAGTATTTTTTATACGATGGAGTTATTAAGAGGGTTATCAAAGTATAAATTTGAGGTAGATTTATGAATTGTGTTCACGCCAAAGCGTGACGTGAAATATCGTTCCGATATTGGGCCGCTCTGTTGTCGCTACCGGCCCTGTCGCGCGATTTAGTGGTATTCTCGCAAGCTAAAATATGGTATTGTCGCGAGTTGTAACGATTTTGATGCGACGAGCAGATTCGCGTCAACGAACACAGTTGGGCACAGACCGTCATCCGGATGACACCGAATACATCAAGAGGGAAAATAGCAAGCAATACTCTTCAACAACGAACCAGTGACAATAAGTTTTCGACCACCGTGACCGACCTCTTTAGCCCGAACGAAGCTCCAGAGTCCTGGAACATCAGCAGAGCTCAGCCCATACATCCGACTCCCGCCTTCAACACCTGTGAGTACCAATTCCCTTTTCATCATCTGATGGTGTGGCGTTCATTCACCAAATTGGTTATTTCAAATCAATCCAATAGGGCGGGATATTATGATAAGAGCTTTGCCATTGCTGGTCCTGTGGTGGCGAATGGTCTGCCTCTCCTAGTTTCAGAGATACGGGTAACGCGTGCACCTTTAGGAAATACTTAACGATAATCCTTTTTAGGAGATATAGGGTGGCCACTGAAAGACTGAAGGGTTTGAAAAAGTCATAACTTGTTAATTTGCTTTTTTTTTACAGATTATATAGAGAGCATCCCTTGGAGATCAAAATAAGCTCCACTACCCCAAGATACTCAGCAGCGCCTGCAGTACGCCATTCCATTTCAACGCCTAGCCAGAGATAACAACAACTGTTTGAACAAGCTGAAGGTCACCAGTTCAAATCCCATCCTTTTGAAAGGCACAGGCATTTTTTTCCGCCTAGTATTCGAGGGTATAAGGATACCTATGACTTCCGTCATATCTATTCTTTTAAAAAAGAGAAAAAAAACATCCCGATGTGCTTCTATCGTTTCACTTCGGTGTGCCATCAGATATAGTATAGTGGTGTGGCCGGTGAGTTTGCTGGTGTGCAACGGTTGAATCACTTAAAGAAAAAAAGAAACAAATAACAAATTCCACGGTACAGCTTCGCTTTCCAACTGAATTGACGTCGGAATGCCGAGGGAATCCTCCACTACGAGGCCCAGCAACGACGATTGTGAGAAGTTACTCTGTTCCAGAGATATCTGATGCTCTGGTTTCAATACTATGGGTCATTATCAGGCGTGCACATAGTTCATAAATTTAAACACTTTCACTGACCATGCATTTATTATTTCAAACAATGTCTTTCAGACATTCCGATACGGCAGTGATAACAAAAGTAACTTAAAGAAAAAAAAATATTATTAAATTAGACAACTTTAGTAAATGTACATTATTTAAACGTTTTGTGTAAACTATGCGGGAGATATGATAAGATAAATGTCAAGTGTTTAATTTGGCAATCAGTGCTCAAAATCAAATAGAGATAGCGAGAGAGGAAATCACATTCAAATTTATGCACATTCAGAGAGCAAGTTTAATAAGGTGAGACTTCACTTTGATAAAATAATCTATGATACACAGCCGAAGGCTATACAAACGAGGCATATCCAGAAACTAAATGTACTGAATTTTTGTAGGTTACAATTTTTTTTATTTAAACAAAAAAATTACGTGGTTACCGTAGTACATATGTAAGCTATTTTTCGACATAGTCGCCATTCGTCTCAATGCAGGTGGTGAAGCGGGGTATCAACTTTTTGATGTCTTCCTCGAAGTAGTTTCCCGCCAACCCCTCCGTCCACTTCTCCACCTCCTCCTTTACCTCCTCGTCGGTTGAAAACCTTTTTCCACCCATGTGCAGCTTCAGGGAGGTAAAGAGATAGTAATCTGAAGGTGCTAGGTAAGGGGAATGCGCGGGATGGTTCAGGACATCCCATTTAAACGAGGCGAGCAGTTCCTTCGTGGCGTTGGCCGTGTGTGGTCTGGCATTGTCGTGCAGCAGGCAGACTCCCTTTGTCAGCATGCCTCTCCTCTTGTTTTGAATCACCCTCCGCAATTTTTTTAGGGTCTCACAGTATCTTGCATATATTCAATTAAAATTATGCCTTGACAGTCCCAAAACAATTTCGTCAATTTCGTCAGTCACAATTGAAGGTCTTCCGCTCCTCTGATCATCATGCACAGACGTACGATCGTTTTTAAACTCGCGAGACTACTTGTACACACTCGTACGATTCATAGCTTTATCACCATATGCAGTTTTCACCTCATTATAAACCTCAACCGGAGGTTTTCCCTTCCAAACGAGATAACGGATGACGCCGCGTATTTCGCACTTGGCGGCAGATTGGATTGACATTTTTCACGAAACGTGTTGTCGCGTCGACACTTCTCAACGTACTGACCTTGAACCGGTCACGTTGCGGAGGGGAAGGGTCAGGCTACACGGAAGTGTAGCCAACATGTCGAAAATAAAATCCATCCGGTCGTGAGAGCCTCAGTACACTTACTTTCTGGATACGCCTCGTATATGCTACCTGTATCGGACGTATGCGTCACATGGATGGATGAATTTGATTTTATATTACTTCTGAAATTGTTACGTCGTATTGTAATGTATTATCCGTGTTTAACCTGTATACCTGTACATAGTACCTTGATCAAAAAGTTTTAGGACCGGCAACCGTGTTGCGCTGTCAGTCACCCGATTGGAATTCTTTTTTTTTTGTTAGGTTACCACATCTATCATTGACAGTTCCCTCCAAATTTCAGCGTCATTCATAGCTTGACATTTGTAAAAGTTACGCTGTACTGAGTACATCTACCTTTGTGCGTGTTTTCGATTTTTTACAAGTTTGAAAATGGCATCAACGAGTTTGCATTAACTTTTGTGTGAAAAACGGATTTAACGGTCCGCAGACCTTGGAAATGTTGGAGAAGTGTTTTTCGGTGGCACGAACGCTTCAGAAGTGGTCGTGAGTCGGTCGAGGATGACGAACGCAGGGGCAGTCGAAAACCGATGAAAACATCGATAAAATCAAAGAAATGTTGGCCGAAAACCGCAAATTGACCATTAGAGAGCTGGCAGAGAAGATCCGCTCAAGACATTTTGGCTAGTGATTTGGGCCTCAAACATGTCGCTGAAAAACTGGTGTCGAAAGACCTCAATTTCAGGCAAAAAAATGACAGCGTTGAAATCGCGAAAAACATGATTTCTATGAGTTTTTGACCAAAAACAACACGATTACTATCCAGCAGCCTTCGAATTCACCTGATCTGGCTCCCTGCGACTTTTTCCTATTCAACCGACTTAAAAAACTGCTTCGCGGAACGTGTTACAGCACCCGAGAGGATGTCATGAAAAAATCGAAGACGGCTCTGATGGACATACCGAAAATTGAGTGCGGTGTTTCGAGGATTGGATCAAGCGCTGGCGTAAGTGCGTTGCAGTCGATGGGGAGTACTTTGAAGGGGACCATATCGATTTTGATGAATAAACTTGTATTTTCGATCTTATGAATAAAGTCCTAAAACTTTTTGATCAAGGTAGTGTTGTAATCAAATGTTCCTTATACGTGGCCTTTGCAATGATCACTATTTATTTATTTATTTAATTAACGACACAACAGTGTCTTTATATACAAATGAACATGTGACAGGTTATACAAGTACTTAAAATTATTGACAAATAATACAAAACTTTATCTTAAACTAACATGAAGATACAAAAAGCAGTAATAATAATAAATAACAGTCATTGTTTTAAAATTATTTAATAATTATATGTATATTTAAGTGCAATATATGTTATGTATGTATACCACAAAATATTACCAAACTTCACCAAGCAGACTTACGTAATTGTCCAAGACTTATTTTACAGAGGTAAAGAACTCAGATTTGTTTTTAGTGGAATAACGCATACATAGAACAAATATTGGATTTTATGAGAATTTTGTGGGAATTTTATGGATAGATATATAGATCAAGAGTTCCTAAAGTGGTCGATATCTATCCCCTGGGGTCGATTTGACATTTCTAAGGGTCGATAGTTTGGTCAGTGTTATTGCATGGAGTAGAATCATGGACCCTCAAAGTAAGTAGTATGAACCGATTGGAAACATTCGAAATGTGGATGCACCGGAGAATGCTACGGATACCCTGGACGGATATGGTCAGCAACACAAGGGTTCTTAAAAGAGCCAAAGATGATAGAGAGTTGCTGACTAATATTAAAATCCGAAAGGTGTCCTACTTGGGTCATGCACTTAGAGGCGAAAAGTACAAATGACTGCACCTGATCATCCAAGATAAAATAGAAGGCCGAAGAGGTGTTAGCAGGAGGCAAATCTCCTGGCTCCGCAATATACGTAATTGGACTGGCATAAAGGGCGTTGGAGATCTTTTTCGGGCTGCCGGGGACAGAGATATCTACTCTCAAGTGATATTCAACGTTGGGGTGACCTGACATGACACTGAGAAGAAGGGTCGATAGTTTCAATAAAAAAATTTGGGGGTCGACGACAGCAAAAATAGACCCCCTTACTACTGCTATTTATTTGTTACTTCAAAATATCTATAATTCCAATAGAATTAAGAAGTAAAATAATTTAAAAAAAAAACACTTTTTTGATAAAAACACATTACATGCTAAACTTGTGAAATGAGACGGTTTTAAAAGTTTTTGGTAAAGGGGTCTGCGACCGAAATAAGTTTGAGAACTCTTGCTATAGAACACATCGATCAATAAGTCCCGGGACTAACCAACAAATGGCGCCTCTAATAACAAATTCATACCATTCTCAGTTAGTACCAACCTTTAGAAGTTACGTGTCAAACTTTCATGACATTCCGACATTGCATCATTGAGTTACAGTGGTTTTAGTGATGCTACTTTTGCTATTTTCAAAACAATGGAAAAAACCGTAATTCGTGTGTTGATAAAACATTGCTTTTTAATGGGAAAAAATACTGTTCAAACTCAGCGATGGCTTGAAAAGTGTTATCCGGGCTCTGCTATCCAAGTAAAGTTGCGTGAGATAGCCGACATCCTGAAGATATCATTTAGTAGTGTTTAAACTATTTTGCATGAACATTTGGTCATGAAAAAGCTTTTTTTGAAATGGGTGCCGCGTTTGCTCACAATGGAACAGAAACAACAATGATCATCGATGATTCAGAGTGCTGTTTGGCACTGTTTACGCGAAATAAACAGGAGTTTTTGCGTCGGTATAGGACCCCTCTCAGTATTTCTACAGCATTAATTCAACTCATCTCAGTTTTTTCCACTCCCATATATTCCTTATGTATGAAGAAATTAATCTAGTTTTTTTTTTTCAGATATTGAGTGGAATTGATTTAGAATTGGTTCAGACAAGGTAATGAGAGTATTTCACCTTGTAATGGTATGTGCTGTGGTCATTGTGGTTCTCGGAACACCCAATCTGCAAACAGTCTCCTTGAAGGCATATCCAGAGGTTGGGACCTCCACACCCACAATCCAAGCAGGAGAAACTCTAGAAAGAAAAAAAAAACACATTTTCTTTAAAAATCGTACAAAATAACTATCGTACTCTATGGCTCTAAAAACTAAATAGTCTATTGATATTTCTTTAACACGTTCACTGCATAAAATGTATAAAATGTCATACAGATGCTGAAAATTCGTGAATTTTTTAAAACACTTTGTTAAAAATCAAATTCTACTTTCTATTGAAACATCATATACAAATGTATTCCTTCGTGTCTTCAAAACAGATGAAACCGGCGACGAATCCTTATCGGGAGACGTTTATGAGTGCACTCAACATTCAAGGCTATTTTGTATGGACACGGGAGCCGTACGCAGTGAATGTGTTAAAGCAGTGGTCCCCAACCTTTTTGTCGCCGCGGACCGGTCAACGTTTCATAATTTTACCGCGGCCCACTGGGTCGGGGGGGGGGGGACGGGACATTGAATGTAGTTTTTTTTTAAATTTAATAACAATATATTTGTACAATATATAATAATAACATTTACAACTGTGGCACAAAAGTTATAGTGACAAATAATAGTAGAGAAAACACAAGGTTTGTGGGAAAAATTAAGAAAAAATATAAAATAACAATGAAGGATTATTAAGTTTGGATTGATGGGTATTTTCAATATTTGTAAGGTTCAACGGAAGGTTGAAAGTATTTTTTTCCAAGATAGAGAAAATAATTTATTTTGAGAATGCTTAGGGTTAAATATCGGGATTTTAATGTTATTCTGATATCTTGCAGATATATTAACTTAAAAGTTATTTATCTATTTTCTTTAAAAGTTTTGATGTTGAAGTTTTATGTGTTTTGATTTAATATTTTTAATTGAATCGTGTTTATTTTGGCTCTGCCAGACCAGACTCCCGGTACATTATTATTTAGATACATATTGAAATGGAAGAGCCACGTCCCGTACAGCTCGTACCTATAAGGAAGCTTCCAGCAGTTAAGTACGAGTATATATCCCGATTTTCACTTTTTTAAGTATTGATAAGACCTCAAATCGCAATCGATAGACGTCTCGACTCGATCTTCGACAGAGGACGACTTTTGACATCTTATGTATATATTAAGTATATAAAATATATAGTATTTGCCTTGTTTAAGTTACGGCAAGACCGCCTTCGGAATCAAGGGCATGCTCCGCATGCGGTATGCATATGGTAATGTGGTGTTGTTTTATTTCGAAGGTATTGTCGGAAGGTCGGTGGTAACTTAGCGTGAAGGGGTTTTCAACGGAATAATTATTTTTAGCTATAATTAAGTTTTATTGGGTATGTTCGATTTTTCAAAAGTAATTTTGATTTTTAAGCAGGCCCTTGCGCGGCCCAGTACCATTTTGTCCACGGCCCGGTACCGGGCCGCGGCCCATAGGTTGGGGACCACTGTGTTAAAGCACCGCTCCTGTACGTTTAGAGAAAATACACGAATCTCCTCTCCCGTGTTAGCGCGGGTTGATTTTATTTTTAAAAAACAACATCTCTTGTCAATGATAAGTGATATAGTAAGTATTGAAAAAGAATGAATGAGTATGAAAAATATACTGGTGGATACAGTAAAATATGTTCGTGGCACGGCGTATGTTGGATGTAGAAAAGGGGATGAATGGTAGGACAAGGAAGTTAAAGAGTGCGTGAAAGGGAAAAATAGAGAATATTTGTCGAAGCGATAAAAGGAAATACTGATGAAGCAATGGAAAGAAACGATAGAAGGTAAAGACAAAAAAGACTGATTGAGGAAAAGAAGAAGAAAGATAGAGATGAAGAAGGCAGAATGTTGGGTATGAATGAATGTAGAAGGAAATATGAAAATATTTTGGAAGGATGTAGGGAAAATGCGATGGAAAAATGACAGGGAGATATGAGTGGATTCAAGGATAAGAATGGAAGGGTTTTATCAGAAGGAATGGTTCGTTCAAGATGGAAGGAACATTTTGAAGAACCGTACGAGAGAGGTGATACTAACAAAACAGATGTGGGGTTAACCCTTCCCTTACGGTGATAAAATTGAAACGCGCGCTCCGGCGTTGGGTAGTGAGTATGGATAGAAAAGTATGGAGATTTGTTCTCTCTGCCTATCCCGCAGGGGACACGGCGTAATGATACGTACAGTACCCGGCGGTAAGTAATACACATCGGGCTTAAGAAAGAGACTGTCGGCCATAATCGGCTAACTTCGGCTTTGTAGAGCGTCGTCTATCATTCATACATGTGTTCCGTCGCGATTTGTCAGTCGTCAAGCGTTCTAGGGACCGAGACGACGCTCTACAAAGCCGAAGTTAGCCGATTATGGCCGACAGTATCTTTTTTAAGCCCGATGTGTATTACTTACCGCCGAGTACTGTATGTATGTTCAATATTATTATAATGCAGATTTATAAACAAAGACTAGAAAATAGATGAGCAACAATGGTTCATTGTTTACTATCTGCATGGGTCATCTTATGACATATTCACACATGAAGTGCACAGTGCATGACTCGTCATTAACTAGCGTGATTAATTCATTTAAATGTCATTAAAATTCCTCGCTCATAAATTTGGCTATTCTTTGTTACGACTGGTCAGTGCTTGCGTGAAACAATAACTGGAAACCTTGAAATGCTGTATAGTTCATTCTCTGATACATTGACGAGTATTACTCAGGATAAGAAATATACACGAGGAATATAGGAGTATAATATGAATAGATACTATAAATATACACTTTTAGATGTATCATTTACGAGGAATATAGGAGTATAATATGAATAGATACTATAAATTTACACTTTCAGATGTATCATTTACGAGGAATATAGGAGTATAATATGAATAGATACTATAAATATACACTTTCAGATGTATCATTTACGAGGAATCTAGGAGTATAATATGAATAGATACTATAAATATACACTTTCAGATGTATAATTTACGAGGAATATAGGAGTATAATATGAAGATACGATAAATTACACTTTCAGATGTATCATTTACGAGGAATATAGGAGTATAATCCGAATAGATACTATAAATATACACTTTCAGATGTATCATTTACGAGGAATATAGGAGTATAATATGAAGAGATACTATAAATATACACTTTCAGATGTATCATTTACGAGGAATATAGGAGTATAATACGAATAGATACTATAAATAAACACTTTTAGATGTATCATTTACGAGGAATATAGGAGTATAATATGAAGAGATACTATAAATATACACTTTCAGATGTATCATTTACGAGGAATATAGGAGTATAATATGAATAGATACTATAAATATACACTTTCAGATGTATCATTTACGAGGAATATAGGAGTATAATCCGAATAGATACTATAAATATACACTTTCAGATGTATCATTTACGAGGAATATAGGAGTATAATATGAATAGATACTATAAATATACACTTTCAAATTTATCATTACCAACTTTAATGTATGGGAAAGAACCGTGGACATGGATGATTAAAAAGATTCTAATAAACTAGTGGTTTTGATTTGTTGCAGGAGTTAAGAAGGAAATAGAACGGCGTAAAGCGATAGGAGATAAAGTCAATGGGGCGTCAAAACGTAAATATTTGAATAGGACAGTATCAAAATTTGCTAAGATGAGACCATAATAGTATTTCGGTGCCAACTTTGATGTATGGGAGTGAAACATGGACATGAAAATTACTGAGGGAAGCCGAATGCCGTAGAAATGCGTGCATTGAGAAGAATACAGAACGAGGTGAGTAAGATGAAAAAGAGTAGACTGAGATAGTTGGGCATGTAGAACTAATGAAAGAAAAAAAGACTAACAACAAATCGTGGGTTCAATACGAAAACTAGGTAACTGGAAATTTGGCGGTTTTGAGTTATTTACATGAATGGTGATGATAAATGTTTGAAGGGGATCTTCATGAATAATATGGTTTAAGCGGTCCTCATCGAAGTCCACTGGTCGTCCGGAATGCTCCATGTCTTTCAGGTCGAAATTACCGTCTTTGAAATGCAAAAACCATCGACGAGCTGTCCTTTCATTCATAGCATCTTCACCGTACACTTCGCAAATATCGGGCGCAGCTTTATTCCCGCAATTGGACGCGAACAGAAGGAGGTGTCGAAAATGCTCACTTTCGTCTACTTGACATTCCATTTTGAAGGCTCGTAATCAAATAAAATAATATATGTAACGTAAAAGCAAACACAATATCTTGTAGAGCAGAAAATTTTCTTTTGAATGACGTATAACCTTTACCATTTTGTTTTACTTTTGGTGCTCATTTTTAGATTTGGAAAAAAACGGACACAATTTATGTTAACACCTAATATTATATGTATAATAATTTCCCAGAATCTTAAAATTTTACCTTCCACATGATTAAGTGAAACTGGTTTTTATTTCACCTGGAGGGAGATAACATATTAACTGATGAAGTTGACAAATAAAATATTTACCAAAAATCAGACATATTAAATATATATTATTTATCCATCAGTTAACAGGGCATACAATTCTACAAATGGCCACTACAAGAACAAATAGACTATTTGTACAGCACCATTTCATGATTTTTTTTTTTTTTTTTCAAAACAGGCTTAGCCCAATTACTTTGAAAAATACAAGACATTAAAAAAGAAGAAAAATTACATAGAAAAAAATTATATAAAATAAAAAATAATGCAAATTCATACAAATGAGTATATACACACAAACATATGATACACATATATTCAGTCACTTAAGTACGTTGATGAGTGCTTTCTAACGCGCTCAATCTAAGAAGAAAATTTATTTTTGCTTTTGGTAATGTGATATGAAATATGTCAATATCCGAAGCAGTCCCATTCAGAAGAGTTAAGGCCCTTCCAACAGGCATAGCGGCTGGGAGACCCGTTCTTGCGTATGTTATTGAGAACAGTTCTTGCCGGCACAGTCTAGTGTAATTGTTAGGAACATTTAACGCTAATCTTTGTAGTAATGCTGGACAGCTCACAACTCCTCGAACGAGTTTGACAACGTATACCAGGAGATGCAGATCTCTTCTTACGCTCAAGGAGTTACACCCGAGCATGCCCAGCAGAAACTGAGTAGGATAAAGCCACAGATAGACACCGAACTCTCTCATATAGAGATATCGTAGATATTTTTTTTGTACTTTCTCCACCATGAGCGAGTTCTGCGCCCCCACCGGGCTCCAAATGCAAGCATTGCTTTCTAGTTTGCAACGGATCAATGAATTAAACAACGTTTTGAGCACCAATTGGTTTTCAAACGACTTTGAGATTCTCATAACAAATCCTAGAGTTTTATAAGCTGAGTTGCACATAACTTCTATGTGAGGACCAAACGCGAGATTGCTGTGGAACAAGACACCCAGATCTTTAATATTATCTGTGCGGGGAATAGGTATAGATTCTAGTGTATATCTATGGAATTTCAAGACGTGTGAGCGATGATACGACATAATTTTGCACTTTGATGCGTTGAAGTATAATTTATTATTGTGGCTCCACTCACAAACGTTGTTGAGATCTGCCTGTAGGTCTAAGCAGTCGGTATAAGAACGAATTTTTTGAAAGATTTTGAGGTCGTCAGCAAATAGAAGAAACGTGGATTTTTTTATAACTCTACCTATATCATTAATAAAAATAAGAAATAAGGTAGGTCCAAGATTAGACCCCTGCGGAACACCTGAGTAGGCAGTGAAGTAATCGGAGTTGTAGATTCCATGTGAAACAAATTGTTTTCTATCTGTAAGATAATCTGACAGTAGCCTTAGTAAGTTACCTGGGATCCCAAGTTCACTAATTTTTTCTAATATTTTTTTGTGATTGACGCGATCAAAAGCTTTTGCAAAGTCATGATACGAACAATCAATCTGATTGCCACTATCTACAGCCCTTGAAACATAATCGGTGAAGACCATCAGATTGGATTCAGTAGATCTGCCTCTTCTGAAGCCATGCTGCTCATCAATTATGTATGGGTCCACTAACGACCTTAGTGTGCGATCCATAAACATTTCTAGGAGCTTAGCTATTGAAGAAAGTATGGCGATAGGTCTGTAGTTGGTTATATCGTACATATAGACGTTGTGTCATATTACCTCAACATGACAACGCCGTCTATAGATGTTGTGTCATATTACCTTAACGTGACAATGATGTCTATAGATGTTCTGTCATATTACCTCAATGTGACAACGATATCTATAGACATTGTGTCATATTACCTCAATGTGACAACGATATTTATAGAATTGTGTCATATTACCTCAATGTGACAACGATATCTATAGACATTGTGTCATATTACCTCAATGTGACAACGATATCTATAGACATTGTGTCATATTACCTCAATGTGACAACGATATTTATAGAATTGTGTCATATTACCTCAATGTGACAACGATATCTATAGACATTGTGTCATATTACCTCAATGTGACAACGATATCTATAGACATTGTGTCATATTACCTCAATGTGACAACGATATCTATAGACATTGTGTCATATTACCTCAATGTGACAACGATATCTATAGACATTGTGTCATATTACCTCAATGTGACAACGATATCTATAGACATTGTGTCATATTACCTCAATGTGACAACGATATTTATAGAATTGTGTCATATTACCTCAATGTGACAACGATATCTATAGACATTGGGTCATATTACCTCAATGTGACAACGATATCTATAGACATTGTGTCATATTACCTCAATGTGACAACGATATCTATAGACATTGGGTCATATTACCTCAATGTGACAACGGAGTCTATAAACATTGTCATATTATCTCAACATGACAACAACGTATATAGACGTGTCATATTACCTCAACGTGACAACGACATCTACAGGCGTTATATCACATTACCTCAACATTACAATGACGTCTATAGACATTGTGTCAAATTATCTTAACATAACAACGACATCTATAGACGTTGTGCCCATCAAAAGGTTAATCGGCAATTTGCACCTCTTCCTGTATAAAATTCAATTGATGCAAGAATTAAAGCCACCAGGATCCACAAAGCCTTAGATATAGGCTAGTTGTATTGCTCTCAGCCTCTTTGAACAGCATTTTTAATTCAAATTAAAAAGCATGTTATGAGAAAGATAATAGAATGAAACATCTTATGGCAAATTTTATAATAACCAATGCATCGGATAAAAGAATCCTGTGTTAAAAATCATGTGGTATTCAAATTAATTCACACAATAAACATTATCTGTCAAACTAAAGTTAGGTTATGTGGTGTTGAAGAAAATTAACGAACCTCTCTCGAAATCCACGGCTCCTTAGTCAATACGTCGACCAGCCTGTCCAAATGCTCGCAACTCTTCATTTCGGACATATTTGTATATGTTTATTTAACAAACACGCACTAGGGACAAAGGTGACATACAACAATCACACAAAAATGACGGACTGAATCAGCAAAAAAACATTGACTTCATGTTTCGTTTATTATTTAATTAAAGTAATTAGTTTAATATGTTTTGACACAATGTTAAATGAACCTGATTTCCGGATTAAATGTGTAAATAATGTCCGATTAACGCGATTCGTTACATTTTAAATTATTCAAATAACGATGATTTTTCCTAGACAACTTTTCACACACATACAGAAATGACAAGCAGACGTCGTAAACGTCGCCTCGCGATAGGGAATTAATTTGTCTATGGCTAATTAGGGCTACCAACTCATAATAAATTATCACTTAATATTACTGACGTAAAACTCCGAAAATGTGGTATATTATTGGAATGTGTATACAGTCAAATAGATTATTTAATAATTTCACAATCCTATGACCAATTAGTTGCACCCTTTCATAAATGTTGTGTTATAAAGAATTAATGAATATTTTAATATGTTTATTAATTAGAGTTTTTATAGCTCACAGTTAGAAGATAAAAATATGAATGAGAGTTTGATAAATAAAATATATGAGAGATGCATAAGATCTAAAAATACATGTTGCGAAATTTCAAGTCATAAAAAGTGAGAAAAAAAGCAAATGCAATATATGAGTGAACAATAAATATAAATTTACAGATATGTAAAAAGAAAAATCTGAAAATGAATGTTGTGAAAACGAAAAAATAAATGCGATTTTAGAAAGATTAGAGAATTTTGAGGAATTCTATTTGCTATTTGAGTAGTATTTTCTCAGATAAAAAAGTTACGAGAAATATCAAATGGCGTGTAGCGATATGAAACAAAGTCAATGGCGCACTAATATACATATTATATATAGTCGAACCGTACAGTATCAATTCTACTAAGATGATAGATAGTTCACAATAGAATTTTAGTACCAATAAGAGAGAAAATGGTGGTGGTAGAAAAATCTGAGGAACCGAATAAATGTTGTGACATTGCGTGCACTGAGAAGAATACACGGGGTAACAATGTATGACAGGATACGAAATGAAGTGATAAGGGATGAATGTGATCTTAAGACTATGTTGAGTAAGATGAAAAAGAACATTCTGACATGGTCTGGGCATGTGGAACGAAGAAATGATGAAAGACTAACAAAATGAATATATAGTAAAATTGTGAGTGGAAGGCGTGTGAGAGGAAGTGAATAATATTTTGAAATAAGGAAATGTAGAAAATCAGAGAATTTGTATGGATGTAGAAGAGGCTAAGGATGTGTGTGTCAAGATAGGATATTCTGGCACTCTGTCCTCTTTGCCTACCCTGAGAGGGAAATAGTGTGACGGTATGTATGTAAAAACAATACCACAATACACATGCGTGTATGTGAGAACTATTGCTTTACCTAGTAATATATCTGTATATACCTATAGAGCTGTTATATACAAATGGTTTTCTGGAGCCTTTAAAAAAAAAGTAAAAAAACATTTCTTTAGATTAAAAAACTCATCAAGGTGGCTTTGGAGTGATTCACTATCATTAAACAGCTCTGAAAATTAAATCATAAACAACATTTATTTCCTTTGCATGCTCTATGATCATGATCTTGATATTACCTTCTTCTTCTTGATGTGCCCTGTCAGGTCCCCCCGACGTTGGCAATCACTCTGGCGAAGGCTTCTCTGTCTTGCGCGATCCGGAACAGCTCTTCCACACGTCTCATTCCGGTCCAGTCTCTTATATTTCGCAGCCAAGACGTCTGCCCTCCTCCATAGTGATATCCTGGGAATGATAATCAGGGTGGTTTCCCGTTGCCTTCCCTGATAGGTGTTTCTGTAGGGGTCACCCTCCCTTAGCCGGGGGGGTCCGGTTTTATGGCGCCGGACACTCGCACATTCATCCTCTCCTATCTGCTATGGCACTGATGGTAATATGCCAGTGATCACATTGCCCAGGGCTCGCGGGGCTTAAGAGGCCACTCGTGGACGCTAGGAGTAGGACTATTGGTAGTGTTGCTGATGGAATGCAACTATGGCGTTACGCGGTATTTTATAGGCACACATTTTCCGGCAAAACATGCACCACCGCGACCCTACCAAACTTTGAGCCCCAGTGGTATCGTTTGATATTACCAGTGGTGTTAAATTTTTTTTTTGTGAATCAGTTGTTAATTTATCCATAGATAACTGAAACAGTTGTTAGAATCTACCAAAAATATAATATAACACACATCTCTGATCTGATGTACAAGAAAATTGAAAACACATCACAGGAGCATATTGAAGAAACAAATTTTTGTTTAACTGATCAACAGCTTGACGTGTCCATTGTATAGGAATTCGAAGTCTATTCTTCTTCTTCCCAGTGTCATGTTAGGTCCCCCCAATGTTGAATATCACCTGAGAGTAGGCATCTTTGTCCCCGGCAGCCCGAAAAAGATCTCCAACGCCCCTTATGCTAGTCCAATCACGTATATTGCAGAGCCAGGAGATTTGCCTCCTGCCAACACCTCTTCGGCCTTCTATTTTGCCTTGGATGATCAGGTGCAGTAATTTGTACTTTGTTCCTCTAAGTACATGACCCAAGTAGGACACCTTTCGGATTTTAATATTCAATCAGCAACTCTCTATCAACTTTTGCTCTTTGAAGAACCCTCGTGTTGCTGACCATATCTGTCTAGGGTATCCGTAGCATTCTCCGGTGCATCCACATTTCGAATGCTTCCAGTCGGTTCATACAACTAACTTTGAGGGTCCATGATTCTACTCCATGCAATAGCACTGACCAAACGTAATATTATTTTTGGTGTCTGTTAGTAATATTATCTTTAGCGATGTTTTGGTAATCGAGATAAGTTTGTTTTTGAGGAGACAAATTGATCAGCTTTTTACTTCTGAGATATTCACTCGTCATTCATTACTAGCAATTCATCATTGTATGTATTTGCAATACTACTCCCAACAAGAGGAGAGGCATGCTGACAAAGGGAGTCTGCCTGCTGCACGACAATGCAAGACCACACACGGCCAACGCCACGAAGGAACTGCTCGCCTCGTTTAAATGGGATGTCCTGAACCATCCCGCGCATTCCCCTGACCTAGCACCTTCAGATTACTATCTCTTTACCTCCCTGAAGCTGCACATGGGTGGAAAAAGGTTTTCAACCGACGAGGAGGTAAAGGAGGAGGTGGAGAAGTGGACGGAGGGGTTGGCGGGAAACTACTTCGAGGAAGGCATCAGAAAGTTGATACCCCGCTTCCCCACCTGCATTGAGAGGAATGGCAACTATGTTGAAAAATAGCTTACATATGTACTACGGTAACCACGTAATTTTTTTGTTTAAATAAAAAAAATTGTAACCTACAAAAATTCAGTACACTTACTTTCTGGATATGGCTAGTAGATAAAAATTTCATTCAAGGAGGATGAGAAAGCAAATGTAGGAAAAAAAATCATTCAAGGAGGGGGAGAAAGCAAATGTAGGTAAAAATTTCATTCAAGGAGGGGGAGAAGGCAAATGTAGGTAAAAATTTCATTCAAGGAGGGGGAGAAAACAAATGTAGGTAAAAACTTCATTCAAGGAGGGGGAGAGAAGGAGAAAGCAAATGTAGGTAAAATTTTGTTAAATTAAAACACTTTTTTAGTGCTGGAACCAACACAATTTTAGTTGTTTATATTTTTTTTGGTTATTTCATCACATTTTTACAAAAATTGTGGTCAGAATTTACAAAATTACATTTCTTTAGAATTCAATGACTATTTGCCATTTTAAAAATATACAGCTGATGAAAGACAAGGTTTTTTTTTAATGTATAATAAATAACATTATGTTTATACACCAATCTATTTCAGAATTTCACAACTAGTCTTCAACAATATTTAATATTAATTCACGAGAATTTAGGAATTACTTCAACAGAAGTATAGAGTTCAAATTCGCATTAAATGGATACTTTTACACAGAAATACACATTAGCATCACAAGAAATTATCGGATTGTGAAAATTAGTAATATTTTATATATGAATATTCACATTCCAATATCCGATCAGTTGTCAAAGATTTTCCTGCATGACTTATCCAATAGATTGCTCTATGAAAAACACAACACATATTAAGCTCTCCCAGAAAAGAAACATTGAGAAATTTAAAAGAAAAAAAATCTGCAATTGAGAATGTTTACAGGAGTAGAAAAAACTGACTACAGAAAAATGTATACAATCGACTCTTGATTATCTGTGGTCCATTAACCGGATTGTGAACTAAATGCAGTAATAAAAAAATTCAAATTTTTTATAACATTTCCAATATTATTTATGTTATAAAAAAATTTGGATTATTTTATTTTCCCCGTTAATCCCTAACCAGGTTAATGAAATTTCGGATAATCTTGAGTCTGCTGTATACTTTATAATGAAAAGAGAAAAAAACACTAAATTATGAAATGATTTTATGGCTGATGAGAGGAATCAAAGGTGGCTAATCGGATTTCTTTTACTGAGGTCCTCGTCAGGCATTGTATATTTAAATAATTTGGCGTGTTTTCTCCTTTAATAAAAAAAATACATTTATTTATTAAATATCTTACTTCAAATCAAAATAAATATTGACTCTAATATATATATATGTATGTATGTATGTACGTACGTACGTAATTAGTACTGCATAGTACTGCGAACTTTACATTGCAAGGTTTTTGAACTTCCATAGTAACTGTTGCCTGGTTGTAGAAAAATGCGAATTCAAATGCCATAAGGTATAATTATAGAAATTAACTCGGAGTTCCGCCCTGGCTGCTCTGTGGGCCGACCCCATATTGACACTGCACGCCCGATTGAATGTATATTCATAGAAATAATTTGGGGTTCCGCCCTGGCTGCTCTGTGGGCTGATCCCACATTAACACTGCGCACCCCCTTGAATGAAGCTATATGTTCTAATTTGTTTTTATCAAACAAATGTTTATTCCACTTTTTGTAACGGTATAACCCTATCGGGAGTACTTTTTTTGTGTTTCCCTGATGATGAGGTGAAAACCTTGAAACCGGTAGGGATATACCGTTACAAAAAGTGGAATAAACAGTGTTTAATAAAACAAATTACAAAGTCTTTAAACCTCCACAATGTTAATGCCTTAATTATAAATAATACGTACATAAAAACTTTAAACTCCTCTATGGCTCGGAATGCTGGACGATGTATAACTCTTACTCTAGGCAACTAGAAACTGCTGAAATGCGCATGCTAAGATGGTCAGCTGGTGTGTCCCTAAGAGACAAAATAAAAAGCTCACGCATTCGTGGAAGCCTGGGTGTTACAGACATCAACAGCAAGATGGAGGAGAGGTGATTGAGATGGTATGGGCACATTGGATGCAGAGCACCCGATCACATTGTGAACCAGGCAATCTCCATGGATCTTCCTCGAATAACAAGCAGAGGAAGACCAAAGAATTCATGGGTGGTGCAAAAAGATAACCTGATGCAGAGGCACGGCCTGGGGGACGTAGTCCGGGACAGAAGAGCATACAACCTGAGAACGAGGAGAGCTGACCCCAACAGTCTTCGCAGACAATGAGTTGGGATGGAGCCAAGGAGAAGAAGAAAGACATAAAAACTTTAAACTATAACTTTAGAGGAGAACAGCAAAGAGCGCTCCTCAACACTAAGACTGTTAAAATTGAAGATTTAAAGTAAAATACAAAATACTGTGTTTTTCAATAGAACATCTACATAATTATTGTTCCTTGTGTAGGTACAAATATTCAAAATACTTACTTAATAAAATCTACAAATGGAGAATATAAAAATATTAAGTCACAAATAGTTGTTTGATATATAACCAATAGGGTAGAGATTTCAAAAATATCCGTACATATTCCTCAATTTTTTTTCTATGGAACATATTATTCAAAAACCATGTATAAGTCCGAGTATAAGACTATAGTATTTTTTTTCCTTTTCATCTTCTCGAATAATGGCCGTAAACTCCTGTATATGAGTAGACGCCAGTGTCAATGGGCACGACACGTATCCAGAATGTCAGATTCCCGATGAACGTCCGAAATAATCCAATAGTACCCTAGAGGCATAAAGAGGCCCAGAAGACCGAAGGTACGCTGGATAGATGAAATCTGGAAGCATGGCAGCATCACATAGCATCAATGAGAAAAAAATCGAACAATATGGAGTCAACTTGGGGAGACCTTTATCTAGCAGTGGATCGACCCTGGTTTACAATGATACACCAGTGTCAAGTGATGATTTTATGAAATTTCTACGTGTTGAATATTCAATATCGATGATTTTCGAAAATATAACGATATCATTTTATTTAGACTTCTTCTTGGTATCATGTCAGGACTATCACCTAAGAGTAGACATCTTTATCCCCGGCAGCACAAAAAAGATCCCCAACGCTCTTTATACCAGTCCAATCACGTATATTGCGGAGCCAGGAGACTTGCCTCCTGCCAACACCTCTTCGACCCTCTATTTTGCCTTGGATGATTAGGTGCATTCATTTGTACTTTGCTTCTCTAAGTACATGACCCAAATAGGACACGTTTTAAATTTTAATATTAGTCAGCAACTCTCTATCAACTTTGGCTCTTTGAAGAACCCTTGTTTTGGTGACCATATCCGTCCAGGGTATCCGTAGCATTCTCCGGTGTTTCCACATTAGACTACAGCTCTAAAAAGTTTTATATAGTTATGTTTTTTACTATAGTTCCATCACTTGACACTATACTCCTTCGTACATAGGAGTTCACGGCAATTATTCAAGAAGAAGTTTTGAATTTTACTACTAAATAATAACTTTGAATTTCTTTAATCTAAATAAGTGGTTTTTATAACTTTTTAGTGTCACGGCGTTCTTAGTGTTTTAAAGATTTTTTACAGCCCTCGAAAAAAAACCTTAACAATTAGTGGAATGGGTGAGCCTGTTGTTCCCCACACATTTCTCAAATCTCAGAATCAAAGCAAACACAGTTCCACATCGAGTTTTGAGCAATATTTGATTTATACTAAAGCCACTTTCAAAAATTCAACTTTGCAGAGGATTCGCTGAGCTTTAGCACTCATCAAAAGTGTATTTATCTTTTAATCAGTTTCATATTGACAAACTATGTTTTCAATGTACCATCTTGTTTTCAATTTACTGTTGCCATCACTTGACACTGGCGTATACTCCTTCATATATATATATAGGAGTTCACCGCCATTATTCAAAGAGAGAAAGAGAGTGTACTGTCGCAAGACAGCTATATAAGCCTCTCTTCCTCTACTCGAGATAAAGTTTTAAATGTATGAATTTTTGTTAATATTTTCAGATATTTTTCATCACACAAATGCACCGAGGCGTACACTTAGAAATCCTCTGGTCTAAATGCTGTTGCATCAATTGAAATAAAAATACTAAATACACTTTGGGGCTTTAGCGATTTTTCGTTATCAGTTGGATAAGGTTTTTCGGAGTGTTGTACAGCGTGATTTGACTTATAATGTTGATGTTTCGAAAACGTTCATCTTCAGAGCTTGTTCGTAGTCAGCTTTGGCGAAATTTGATGTGGTAAAGTTGACTACGAACAAGTCTTGAAGATAAAAAATGCAATGTTGATATTTGATTTTTTTAAATTTATTCTTTTATAATCACTAATATTCCATAAACGTTGCAGTTTGATTCTTCAGGGCTTGTTCGTAGTCAGCTTTGCCGAAATGTGGCATGGTAAAGTTGACTATGAACAAGTCTTGAAGATAAAAACAGCAATGTTGATATTTGACTTTTGCAAATTTATTTTTTTATTAATCACTAATATTCCAAAAACGTTGCAGTTTTAATCTTCAGGGCTTGTTCGTAGTCAACTACGACATGTTGGTCAACCACGCCACGCCATGCCATCTTCAGGGCTTGTTCGTAGTCAACTTTAGCGAAATATGGCGTGGTAAAGTTGACAATGAACAAGCCTTGAAGATAAAAACAGCAACGTTGATATTTGACTTTTTCAAATTTATTATTTTATAATCACTAATATTCCATAAACATTTAAGTTTTCACCTTCAGGGCTTGTTCGTAGTCAACTATGACATGTTGGTCAACCTCGCCATTCAACGCCAGCTCCAGAGCTTGTTCGTAGTTAGCTTTAGCGAAATGTGGCGTGGCAAAGTTGACTACGAACAAGCCTTGAAGATAAAAACAGCAACGTTGATATTTGACTTTTACAAATTGATTATTTTATAATCACTAATATTCCATAAACGTTGCAGTTTTCATCTTCAGGGCTTGCCCGTAGTCAACTACGACATGTTGGTCAACCTCGCCACGCCACCCTTCGGCAAAGTTGACTATGAAAAAGCTCTGAAAATGAACGTTTTCGAAAAGTCAGTATCGTAAGCCAAATCACGCGGTACCAAACTATTAACCCTACAGTGCGCAATGATGCATATATGAATCAACCAAAGTTTTTCTAAATATTTTTGTGTTGATAAACAATGACTCACGCGCTGTAACAAATGTGATACAATAATCTCCATGCTTTAAAACCACATAGGTTTAATAAAAAACTGTTTTACCGGTCAATTTGGCAGTTGAAGTTTGACTTGTTGCCCGTAGATGACTTTTGAGATTTGTTCCAGTTTGAAATCAAATTACTTTATTATTGGTGATCAAGGTAATCTTATTTTTTTTCTTTTATTCTTTAGTACATATGTGTAAAATAAGTGAAGTAAAATATATAATTTCATTTATATCATTATATCATATAATTAACTTACAAATACGCAGTGATTCATATATGAACCTTACTCTTTTTGTTTTTAAATATAAATATATAAAAACAAAATAAAATGTTTTATTGTATTTTCCCATGTTCCGGTACATAATTAATGCATAAATATATTTTTATTATTGAACTAGAAAAAATAGCGCATTGTAAGGTTAAATATTAGTTTTCAAACAACTAGCAATGACTTGTTCAGATTTTGTTGTAACTACTAGGTTAGTCAAAAAGTTTTGAAAGCGACATCTATGGAGCAGTAGAAAAACCAAAATTTCTACGCCATTTTAATATTTCATCTTTCATAAGAACGTACTCAAAATTTCATTTCGATCTGTCAATTCATTCTTTGTTCACAAGCCATTTGAAGTTGACGTGTCAGTGTATTTTTTAACAATGGAAAAATCCGAATATCGTGCAGTGATTAAATTCTTTGTTTTGTAAGGTTTATCGGCTACTGAGATCCATGCAAAGATGGTGAAAGTATTAAAGGAGTCTTCTCCTTCATTTTCAACCGTTCACCGATGGGTTTTGGAGTTTAAGCGTGGCCGTACAAGCGTTGAAGACGATCCACGCTCAGGACGTCCAAAAAGTGCATCAACACCAGAAATCATAGCGAAAATACAGGATATGGTTTTGGAAGATCATCGATCAACTGTGGATGTGATAGCTGACACCATAGGCATCTGACATGGAACAACATGGCATATTTTGGCTGAAGTTTTGGGTTTCAAAAAACTGTGTGCACAACGGGTGCCGCATTTGCTAACAATGCAACAAAAACACATTCGAATGCGACTTTCTGAGCAACATTTTGAAATGCAAAAATGGAGCTATTTCGAAAGGATAAAAAGGATTTTCTGCGTCGATTCATCACTATGGATGAGACTTGGGTCTACCACCATGATCCTGAATCAAAACAAGAGGCTAAGAAGTGGTGTGAACCAGGCACTTTGGCTCCGAAGCGAGTTCGTGACCAGAAATCGGTCAAGAAGGTCAACTCTGATTATTATTGTGACCTTTTGGACCAGTTGGATGAAAAAATTTGTGAAAAAAGACCCAGTTTGCAGAAGAAAAAAATCATTTTTCATCAAGACAATGCACCTGCTCACACAGCTCAAAAAACCATCGCGAAAATCAGTCAATTGGGAATTGTTGCAGCATCCACCCTATTCGCCAGATTTAGCTCCCTCTGACTTCTGGCTGTTCTCACACCTCAAAAAATTCCTACGTGAAAAGCATTTTTCATCAAACGCAGAGGTTATAGCCGTCGTAGAGGAGTATTTTGCAGGCCTTCCAGAAAGTCACTTCCGTGATGGGACAACAAAGTTGGAAGATCGTTGGACCAAGTATATTGATCTTATGGGAGACTATACTGAGCAATAAAAGTGATTTCCCCCCAAAAAAAATGTATTTTCATTTCCGCTTTCAAAACTTTTTGACTAACCTAGTATACATCAACAATATTGAATAAATACCTACAGATTAAAAACTACTTGATACAATTATAAACAGTTTATTCATTTAAAATACAATTGACTGAGTCTTTCTTAGAAAAATATAAGCGTACTGACTGCTAGGGTCAATACAGTTAGCGACGACAAATTCAGAAATGTATAAATCCTAATGATTACATCAAAATATTTCATTCTTAAATTAATTCAACAATTTTCTCTTAAAGTTATTAATTATAAATGATCCAGATGTGGCACACAGCAATGCATGGAGTGGAACTAAGGATGAAATTCATAGTCTTGTCTAAACCCTTCCTTCCCTGTGATGTGTAACTAAAGTTCGGAAATTCTATGATGAGTCCTGTGACAGCTCACAAATTTGCCCCAATACAACCTTATGTAATGTATTTACCTATACTTCGGAAAGTCTAGGATGAACCGTGCGACGTTTGTCACAAAGGGATGGGGAAAAATAGTTTTTTTTTACAAATCGAACAATTGTTTTTCTCTAAACTGACGTTTTAATTCCTAATTTTCATTATACTGACTTTCTAATGTATTGTATGATTTGTATGTATCTTTAAATAGGCCAAGATCCACTATGAATTAATACTAATTACGAACATTTAATTAAAATCGATTTTTGAAAATTCAATTATCGAGTATCCCATCCCTAGCCAATGCAGACTAACGTAGTGACTTTTGACAAACGTCACCAAATATTATTTGATTTTAACAAACTGAAACATTTTTGCTAATTTGTGACAAGTTAGTTTTATGTAATGTATTTACCTAAATAACTTGCTATTTATTAGAATTGAGGCTTATATTAAAGTTTATAAAATAATTAAAGTTACTGAACATCGTTACAAGGTTGTATTGGGGCCGATTTGTGAGCTGTCACAGGACTCATCCTAGAATTTCCGAACTACCCCTGATGATGAGGTGAAAACCTTGAAACCGGTAGAGTTATACTGTTATATAAAATGGAATAAACAGTGTTTGATGAAACAAATTCCATTTTATTTTATTAAGTTAGTACACATTGCTTCTAAACACTTTAATATCTCTATAAATATAATAAATACTGGGTTCAGATTTTAGGAATTCCTCCGTAATACATTTACGCATTGAATGAAAAAATAATATTAATAATAATTAGCACTTATCGGTTACATCAGAGATATTTTGTGAAAATCGGGAATAAATTCACCAATACAATCAAACGTACGCCAGTGTGTGACGTAGGTATATTCATTCTAAAAAGCCGCTATGGGTGAGGATGCGACGCTATTCACGTCTCACTCTACTTCGGTATATGGGAATGCAAGAAATAGAATCTCAGTTTGCTCGCTTCTCTCACTTCAGTAGCTCGCGGGCTTTCATTTGAGGTGGTCGCTTCGCCCGTTTTGTGAACGTCGGCCAATGTTTTTTTCATGTTTTCAGCAATTAAATTTCAATTATTATCACTTTTGACTTCAAATTAAATTTATTTAAGCGATTGTCTACGAATATTCTTATTTTTCCAATTGTAAATCGCTCATTTGAATACACAGCACCGGAGCATGCGGATTTTTTTAGCACAGGAAGGGAAAGTTAACAATAAAAATTAAGTGTTAATAATTTCTTTGACTGAATAAATTGGTAATTTCGTACAAATTTTTCGCAGCTTCCTTAAATAAGTGAGGTCCAACTCTGAATACAAATCATGAAATTTTAAAAGTTGAAAATTAGTATTTAGACCAGACTATGAATTCAGAATATAAGATATTGTTTAAATTTTCATCGATTTTAGATAAAATATTTTAGAAATCAGCTAATTCAAAAGGGTTGTCCAGTTGTGGACGGGTAATTTAAAATTAACCAGAGAAATTGGTCAAGACTGGCCCCTTTTTGAATGTCAAATAATTTGCATAGTTTTGATTGTTCAGCGAGTTTTGCGATGATATCAAGTGGACAATAGAAAAACTATCATCAGCATCTGTATGACATTTCTCTGCCCCTGGAGGGCTGATCACAAGAAGTGTTTTTTGTTTAATTTACAATTTTCTTTTTTTTGAAAGTGTACACTGAATATCAGCACATCGGTCCATTATTAAATCCCCGGTGGCCTGCCGGCCCAGTCTCCCTCTGGGACTGTTAAAAAAATCAAAAACAGTAGAGTTCCGATAATCCGTGGTAATTGGGAGACAACACGGTTAATTCAAATTAAATTTTTATTGAGTTTATACATTTTAAGAGTTGAAATGTTAGATAAATTTTACTACGCAAGATGAGTACACAAATAAACAGTCTCAACATTTGTCAGATACAACCACTATACCAAGAAGCCCCGAATCCACGTCCACAGTGGACATGGGGAAATACAGTTAACTTTTAGCGGATGTCCTAGTTGGACGTGCTGATGATTTTGATTGTTTGGTATTTAAAATAAAATACGTCGATTAGCAATGCGGAAAGTGAGAGTGAACAATCAATGACTAGTAAACAGCAATGAATGGTCAAATGATTAATGATTTTTATTTATCGGTAAGTAGGTATTTATACATATTCAGAACGGGGCGCGTGAGTGCGCCCGCAATATATTTTTATCTCACTCCTGTGCGTGCAGAGATGGTCGCAGACGTTGCGAATAATATTGTGGGTAGATAATTTGTTGGCGAAAACGGCGAGACAGCGCGATGCGTTCTCTTTCTACTGTGGAATGTATCGTAAATAGTATTTGCGGGTAAACAATATTAATGTTCTGGTATGCGACCTTTGGACATGTCCGAAGGTCGTTTCGTCGGTCGTTGACCGTGCGTGTTGACAATATTCAGGGACGACCGTAGTCCCTACAAACTTATTAGCGTTAGTCAATTGGTATAATGTAAACCATACATTTTATAGCAGTTTAGGTCCTTGACCTAAACTTCTGATTCAATGTTGACCTTGACCCTTAAATAGTTCCTAAAAAAATGTATAGAGCTTTTTTCTTTATAATTTTAGTTAAAAAAAAAAACAACTTTTATTCCACGCCATGCATTGTGAATTAAACATGAGATTAAAAATATATTTCTAATGAAATATAAATAAAACCGTTGACTTTGTTTTTTTTTTCCCACTATATTTTTTAGCATATTAAGTATTTTAACACACACACACTATGCTATGTCTTTTTCAGATGAGCTAGTTAAACTAAATTACATGTTATTTACATTGTCTATGGTCACTGATAGTGTAGGTGACTTGTAATTTAGTTTGACTAACTCATTTGAGGAGGGCACAGCATAATGTGTGTTGAAATGGGCATAGATATGTTAAAAAAATATATTTTGAAAAGAAAAAAACACAATTAAGTGTTTAATTTTTATTCAATTAATTATGGATTTTATCAAGTTACACCTGAACTATTTAAATAAATATTATAAAGTGTATTGCTTACGTTGAAATTAAAAATACAAAATAGAATGTACATAGAACTAAATAAATATTAGTATACATTCAACTTTCACATTCTTTGTTAAATCACTCTCGTTTATATTGTCATAAAATTTCATAGATTTCCCTTTGTCTTGAATATTGCCTATGAACTCCCTCCTTAAAAAAGAAATATTTCTATGCTAAAGTCAGGCCCGTATTGACCATAGAACGAAAAGGGTTATAGCCCAGGGATCCCAAATTTGTAGACGTTAAAAAAAACATTAAAAAAAATCCATGACGTTGCGGCAGATAAGAGAACCCATTAATTTGGGGTCCCAAATTATCAAAAAAAATAGGTAGGTACTTTTAAAAGAAACAATATTATTGAAATCAGAATTATCAAGGAGAAATGTCGGTTTCCACATTGTCACGAATTGAAAAAAATATTATATTTACACAACAACATTGGCCAAGATCTATTGAGTTCACTTGCACTGATGTCAATCGAGTCTGAAATGTTAAAATAATTCAATTTTGAACAATTAATTAACTCTTATCATGTCATTGTAACACAGGTGTTACACTAATTTAGGGATTTAAAAAAAATAATCCAAAAACTGTAACGTAATTTAAAATACGGCAACACATTCAAATACTATACATGCACTATTGTGTGCAGTGGTATCATCTGGTGATAAATATTGACAACGCAACAACCTTTCAAAAACGACATCGGGTCAACATGTCTGGACAGCGTGGGCGCGTTTTGAAAATTGGGGTAAATAATCTAAATATCTTATTAATCACTACATGTAGAGAAAAGTTTATTGAAACCATTTTATTTGTTGATAATTCAGCTATGTAAATGTTGTTCTTGTTTTAGATTATAGAATCATTTTATAGCCGTTTTTATGTTTTATAAAAATTGATATTTTGGCAATGTAACGTGGGTGTTACATATAAAAAAAAACTATAAGGAAAAGTTGTCAATTTTTTTTCCTCAATTTTCCTTCATAACTTACCATATAACAAGGAATCACCAAAGAAAAACGTTAATATTAGGGCTCTCTCTGGGGTAAATCCGGTTCTGGCTTAGATTCAATTCCCATCTGAACAAAGATTAATGGAGGGAATTATCAAATTCAAAGTCAAATGGTTCTTAATGTTATCTATGTCTTATCGATAATGTAGCGATTAATCAATAAATGCCAAAATCAATAAAAGCCCTGTAAATTTTAAATTAGATTAAAAATAGCTTCTGGTTAACAGCATACTCAGTTCAAGGCAAAATTAACATGTAATTTACTAAGGTTAACCAAAGTGAAGTTAGTACTTTGAGATATTTTCATTCCATATCAAAGTGTGTTATGTAACGCGCTACAAGTGGCACTTTTCATTCTAAGAGTGACTGTCAAGTACGATCGTTACTGCATTTCACATAGCTACTTGACAGTATGCTATTTTAGATAAAAAAAGTAGTTATAACAGTGTTGCTTTTCAAAGTTACTTTGACACCATTAAGATCATCCATTTTAATATAACCATTTCAATTTGCTTTGATATCAAAAGGACATATTAAATCGTACAAATTTCGCATCGAATCAACATCTGACTAAAGATTGATTTAAAATGGATTGAATTGAAGTTCATACGATCTGATATTTCCTATTGTACGCTTGGATAACACTATTATTGTATACAGTGCAACCTGGTAAGGCAATCTTTTCGAACTATACTTCAGAAAGTCTAGGATGAACCGTGCGACGTTTAAAACGTCATGTCACAAAGGGATGGGTTAAAATCGTTTTTTTTTACAAATCTAATAGTTTTTTTATAAAGCGAACAATTGTTTTTCTCTAGACTGACGTTTTAATTCCTAATTTTAATTATACTGACTTTCTAATGTATTGTATGATTTGTATATATCTTTTAATAGGCCAAATATCTTTAAATAGTATTAATCCACTATGGATTAATACTAATAACTATTTATGTATAAAAAAAAATCGAAAATCCAATTATCGAATACCCCATCCCTAGCCAATGCAGATTAACATAGTGACTTTTGACAAACGTCACCAAATATAATTTTCATTTTAACAAACTGCCACATTTTTGCTAATTTGTGACAAGATGTATTAATTTGTCATTATTGTTAGTTTTATGTAATGTATTTACATAAATAACTTGCTATTTATTAGAATCGAGGCTTATATTAAAATTGATAAAATAATTAAAATAACCGAACATCGTTACAAGGTTGTATTGGGGCAAATTTGTGAGCTGTCATACGACTCATCCTAGATTTTCCGAACAATAACCGGAAAGGTGTTTCAACAACCGTTAAAAGAAACCAGAGTAGAACATTCAAAAAAAAAAAACCAAGTTATAAAACAGACATCTTACATAACAGGCCACGGATTTTAATAATTCAAAACAATTTGTTACCGAGTTACTGAAAATTATTGACAAGCTAAATCCCAATCAGGTTTCAGACCACCTTATGTCAGGTATGAATTGGTATATGATGTAAATTCATATTTACTTCATATTATCTATGATAATAAGGAGTAAAGATGAATTTACATTATATACCATCAATTTACATTATCTATGATAATAACAATGTGAGCTTACACTAAATAAATAAACATTTGTATGCAAAAAAGACGCAATCCACAATACACATTTACTCAGTTCATTGATTAATATGTCAATTGTATGGAGTATTTCATGGTTCAATTTAGTCTTGAAAAGTATTCTTGAAGTCTAGTTTGTATGAGGTGACGTTACATTTACTTAAATATCTCAAAACAGATGTTAGTTAAATATTTTTTGCATTAGATGTATAAATGTGATGGGAACTTAACTATTGGTATATCGATCATCCAGTTCATTACTCAGACAACTCCAAATAACCTGTTTTGAGATAATGAGAAAAACAATATTATAATCGTCACCATAAATCAAATACTATTCATTTTTGCCCGAGTTTTATATATTTTATCAATAGATTTTATCAACATCTATTGATAAAATATATAAAACTCGGACGATTATAATATTGCTCTTCTCATTATCTCAAAACAGGTTATTTGGAATTGTCTGAGTAATGAACTGGACGATCGATATGTCCATGCGTAGCATATCCATCCCGTAAAGCAAAACGAAAGCTTAAATATAAAATATGACTTGTATACACGGTGTGTACGCTATAAAAAATTATATTATATACCTATTAGTCATAACTATTTGATTATAACAAAAGTTCAACAACTTAAAAAATATTTATAAAATTTAAGATACAGTAGTGTGCGAATTAATGTGAACGAATATAAATAATTTTATTTATTTTACACATAACAAGAAATATACATAATTTGCGAAAAAACAACAGGTAATTTAATTTGGACATGCAATTTTATTGAATCTGGGTTTGTTGCCTTTCATTTGTCGTGTCCCCAATAAATTAGGTTTTTGCCTGTATCTCACTTAGGACATATAGCATGAAAAATAAATCGATACTTCTTTCCGATTTTTGATTATATAAAATCCCATTGCACGTTCTCATCAACCTGACAAACAGTGACACTCAATTACATATGTATACATCACGATAATCAAACTCCTCACACTTCATCACTCCACATAGACCAAAACATTCATCACACAATATACCGCACATAATCATAAAAAAAAATCCCTTTCAACAGCTTATTATTAACAAGTTGTTTATTAGCTATAAAAATTACAAACATTTTTTAAATCATTACTTATTTTAATAAGAAATATAATCACCTTTAGCTTTTATAACTTCTTGTACACGTTTTGGCATGGATTCAATGTTTGTTGCAGTATTCCAATATTTGCTCATCACTAAACCACACGTTAATTATTGCTTCAATCATCTTCTGTTTTGTTGTACAGTTTGTTTTCTAGATCCAGACATTACAAATAGTCTATAAATTTTTAATTGGATATTAGACGAGTTTTTTGGCCTATTTAACCGGTTCACTGCCACGAGCGTGTTGACGCGCTCTCCGATTCAGTGCTCGCCAGGCCGGCCATACAAAATGAACGCGTAAACGCGCTCTCCTTTGAGCTTGTCGCAAGCCAATATCAAATCCAATTGTAATCATTTATAAATTATAACATATAGTGACATCTATTGGGATGGTCAAAAAATACTTAAATATTACAATTTACCGATATTATCAAAGTTACAGTTATCTTTCTAAAAGCTTTCACTGACAGTCAATACGTGTCTCTGATACAGGGTTACCGACTACATTTTTTTGCGACGTAATTGCGATTTGTAGTTTTGTTCAGTGGTTGATTTTTAACTTTTGCGCATATTTTTGTTAATTTTTCAAAGTATTTATTTACAAAGTAGTTTTTCATGTATTCTTTAGTTATTGGCGGTAGTTTTGCGGCATAATACGACGTTTATATAGACTTTTTACGGTTTTATTTTATAGTTTATTTACTTTTTGCACTTTATTATACATCATACAGATAATTTGTTGATTTTAGTTTACAAAGTATATTATATTCCACTATATTTATAAGTAAACGTGTTTTCTGTCAAGTTGTGACAACCCTGACATTTTGTGAATATTTAAACTGCGTTTTTCTGAGTGAACGGCAGCTCAAACGCTCCACCGTGTATATATTTAGTAAGTTTTCATAATATCCTTTATATCTGTATACAAAAAATATAAAATTTTTAAGTTTTATTTTTGTTGAAAAAATCCGAGCCTGCTGGGTGAGGCCATACTAATAGCTTCCGGCACTTAACACGTTCCGTGCCGCAGTACATTTTGAGAAAATGAGTACCTGCGCCACTAAACAAATTATAGTTTATATTATGTATACATATATAGGCTTCATAAATAATGATTTATTTTTAAAAATAAACAGATTTTAGGTGATATTGTGAGCGTAGGTCACCGGTGACCTACGCGGCGTCGTACGGTAATACATGTATATACAACATAAACTTTTCTAGTCGAAACAAATTGTAGCATGCCTAATTTATTACTTATTATACTTTTTATTTATTTATGTAATATGCTATAGTGTTACGCCATAACATAATAATCTCTTATGATTACTGAGACAATAGCTCCAAAAAAAAGGGTCACAATGTTGCATAGACAATACACCCTCATAAATTTCCAGAGTGGGACAAATGGATGGTCCCATTCATTATGTTATCCCTGGAATCTCTTCTATACCCCCTAGCCTAATTGTAGAGGCTAGTTTATCCTTGAAAAAAATAAACCGTAATAGCTTGCTCATGTACACCTGTAGGTTTATTAAAAATAATTGCATTTTCAAACAAAATTTTGGAAGTTTTTATGTGCATTATATTCAGGGGTGCCGTATAGGTCACATTCAATGTTAAAATTTGTAGTAAATGTATCCGCTGGCGCACTGGGACTGTTTATAAAAAAAAAAAACACGTAGGTCACCGGTGACCTATGTGGCGCCCTGGTCAAAAACATGGTAGGTCACCGGTGACCTACGCGGCGCGGAACGTGTTAAAGGGTTAAAAGGGTAATATTGTTTTCTTAGAAACAGTTAATCAACTTAGATTTGTGGCACGGTGCAGAATCTTGCAAGAATACTGCTTATCCATTTAACTTGATTTTTATGGCTAATAAACATTTGCTTCAACTATTTTATCTTTGTTTACATTAATTTGCACGCTACTGTACATAAAATAGTGATGTAAAAAAAAACAGTTTGAATTTTTATTTCAACATATATGGCATTCAAATAAAATCAGTTAATTAACCTTTGATGTCATCAATTTGACTAATTTAATTTTTTTTTTACCATTTGAAACAAGATTTTATTTTTTATGGATTTCATCTGGCAATTTTTGAGCTTTTGAATTTTTAAAATTCCTCCCAAACCGCTTGTAGCCAAAATTTTCATTGCAATTTGCGAGAGACCCATTGAAACCATAGAGCTGGATATGGTATTATTTTAAAGCTTAGGAAGAGGACTTGTATGTTATATATTTAAATATATTGTAATATTTTTTAATAAAAATAACTGTGGCCATTTTCACAATATTTTAAATTTATAACTAATTAAACAACTAAATTTTCAAAAAATTCACATATATTTATTTAGTACAATTAACGGTCTTTCATTGACCATTAAAAATAGTTAAAAATTTAATTTAAATTACAATTTTGAGTGTGCATGAATATAAAATCAACATGTTACAAAAAGCATAATCATAAATATGACTCAAATACAAAAAAAAACAGAAAGGGGTATGCACATGTAAATTATCTATTATACATATGATACAAACATGTGACAGACCCGGGCTAAGGAGTCCCAAGTCCGTAACATATAAAGAAATAAAAACAAAATTATATTCCGATATAATTAAAAAAAAAACACACAGTTTAATTTCAACATGTTTTCTTCGAAATCTTCGTATTTGTTTTTTTTTTGTTATATATTAGGTGTTAATATATGTTGTGTCCGTTTTTTTCCAATTTAAAAATGAGCACCAAAAGTAAAACAAAATGGTAAACGTTATACGTCATTCGACAGAAAATTTTCTACTCTACAAGATATTGTGTTTGCTTTTACGTTAATATATTATTTTATTTGATTACAAGCCTTCAAAATGGAATGTCAAGTAGACGAAAGTGAGCATTTTTGACACCTCCTTCTGTTCGCGTTCAATCGAGGGAATAAAGCTGCCAAAGCTGCTCACGATATTTGCGAAGTGTATGGTGAAGATGCTATGAATTAAAAAACAGCTTGTCGATGATTTTTGCCAAAGCACCCAATACATAAACTTTTTAAGCTCAAATTTTAAGATAAATTATATAATGAGTCCAGAGGGTAGGTAAACTTATATTATGAAAATTTGCTTATGAATATGCAGGAGGGGAATGACGGGGCCGAGTTATTAGGTGGTATAGTTAAAAAAAGGGTTTACAAACCCCTAGTAACACTTTCTCTAATGTTCAAATGGACTGCGCAAGAAGGCGACCAGATACCGGATATGTAGTCAAGTTTATTCTTTACCAGAGCGCAAAAGAGAATTTCGGTTACATAAATTCCATTAAATTCTTTCGAGTGTCTCATTATACAGTCCTAAACTCTAAAATGGACTGCGTAATAAGGCGTCCAGATACCGGATATATAGTCAAGTTTATTTTTTACCAAAGCGCAAAAGAGAATTTTGGTTACATAAATTCCATTAAATTATTTCGAGTGTGTCATTATACAGTCCTAAACTCTCAAATGGACTGCGTAATAAGGCGTCCAGATACCGGATATATAGTCAAGTTTATTTTTTACCAAAGCGCAATAGAGAATTTTGGTTACATAAACTCCATTAAACTCTTTCAAGTGTCTCATTATACAGTCCTAAACTCTAAAATGGACTGCGTAATAAGGCGTCCAGATACCGGATATATAGTCAAGTTTATTTTTTACCAAAGCGCAATAGAGAATTTTGGTTACATAAACTCCATTAAACTCTTTCAAGTGTCTCATTATACAGTCCTAAACTCTAAAATGGACTGCGTAATAAGGCGTCCAGATACCGGATATATAGTCAAGTTTATTTTTTACCAAAGCGCAATAGAGAATTTTGGTTACATAAACTCCATTAAACTCTTTCAAGTGTCTCATTATACAGTCCTAAACTCTCAAATGGACTGCGTAATAAGGCATCCAGATACCGGATATATAGTCAAGTTTATTTTTTACCAAAGCGCAATAGAGAATTTTGGTTACATAAATTCTATTAAATTATTTCGAGTGTGTCATTATACAGTCCTAAACTCTCAAATAATTAGTAGAAATCTTTTAAACATGGATTAAAAAAGGCAGGGCAATAAAGGAAAAACCTTTCAGATCTCACATAATGAGAACATTATCCAATTTATCAGAATTTATAGTGTAATTGAGTTTTTAATTTTATAGAAGTTTATTTTCTTATATTTTTTTAATATTAACCCTTTGCACCCGAATGCCACCATAGAGGCGGCATGCTGTCTTACTCAAATGTCACCGCTATGGCGCCAAGAAAATAAAGTCTTATTTTTCAATATTTTTATTATATTGGGTTTTTCAGTTTTCAATATTATTTAAACAAGGATCGTAAGTTACAGAATTGGATCGAGTAAGTTAGGTTAGTTCTGCAGATAATGATAATATTCCTCGCACGCACGGGGAGGCGAGATAGGAACGCAAAATACCACTCTCAACACACAATGGAATCTTTTAAACAAGTCCCAAGGGCGACACGTGTACTTTCCTGGTATATTATTACCATACAGCCTATGCTGAGAAATATCATAATTCAATGCGTACTGCACTGGCATGTTGCGGTCACATTTCAATAACTGTAGGAGTCCCTAAAATGGTGGAGGAAACTCTTTTTTTGGGGGATAGAGGTGTGTGTCATAAACTCTTATATATAGTACTTTATAAAGTTTCCAAGGAAGAAAACAATGAAAAACCGATGACACATTTGATATTTGTAAAATGATTGGTTGATCAATTAGTAGGAGATTATCGAGGAGATATTCCATTTCGACGACATTCCGCTACTCTCGCTACAGAAGACCGACTTATAAATAAATAGCATATTCTACGTTCTGGAACTATGAAGGACTGCGCAGTATGTTCCAATAGAAAAATTCCAGGTGGAAGAAAAGAAACACGATTATATTGCGAACCTGCAAAAGTAAAGCTGGACTTCACGTTGGGGATTGTTATGTAAAATACCATACAATGAGAAACTTCAAATAATCAATTTTCATGTCCATTCTATTCCTTGTATACCTATTTTATCAAAACAAAATAAAAAAAAAAGTTTTCTTTATAAATTAAATTATTTTTCAACGTAAATGTTTCTTTTTGTCTTAAAAAATGCTTCGAGTTGGCGGTAGGCACATAACAAAAAGCTTTCGAGTGCAAAGGGTTAAAGTATAATTCATTCATCAGAGACTAATTTGTTTAAACCCGTTTGGATCTCGTAAATTAGTCAGACCTTCAACCCTAATACATATCTTGATGCTATCCGCAAAGATCAACTATTTAAATCCTGCAAAACACGCACACATATTGTTAATGAATAATGTGAATAATACTGGTCGTAAATGCGACCCCTGTGGTACACCGTATGTCGGATCGAATTCCCCAGAAATCACTCCATCTCAGCAGGTTACCCCCGAATCCTAGTTTGGATAATTTTAAGAGCAATATTCTATGGTTAACCTTACCGAAGGGTTTATTCAAATCCATGTATATTACATCCACCTGGATGCTATCATTCAATGGTTTGGCAATATAGTTTAAATAATAACATTAAGTTACTAAAAGTTGATTTTCTCGAATAGAAGTCATGCTGAATAGGTACAATCAAATGCTGCAACTTAACAAAAATTACATCCAAGACAAGACTCTCAAAGACCTTTGGTTGATTGAAATATCTCTAAAAATGAGCCAAATACATTAAAGCAAATTCCAAAATTTATTTTTTATTGCTTGATTTCGCATGGATTTATTCATATGCTGTTTCTACATATTATGGTGTTACAGTCTGTCTTAGCAAAATCACTGCCGAATACACAATATTGTGAAGTAAAGTATATACGGGGGGGGGGCACCCATGTTATACATTGAGATAGGCTACAATAACTTATACGAGGCAATAAAGTGGCCCTGGTCAAATCGGGAAGTGTGAATTGTCACACTTCCCGATTTGCTATTGAGCTTATGACGTGACAGCTCTCGATACAATTTTATAGATATATTTGTTCAAACAACCCTGCATACAAAAAACATTTCGTTTTCTGCCAACAGATTTAACGTTTGATTTTTCAAAACTTTCTGTTTACTTTGCTATTTTATCATCCCCTAGGGAGGGTTTCCATAGCCTAGTTTGTAAGACACCGGTTTTCCACCCAGATGTTTAGGGTTCAATTCCTGACGGTATCCAAAAACAAAGTAAAAAAAAAAGGTTCCAATCTAATAGCTTATCTGGTAAAAATACTTGCATGCTGTCCATATATGGTAGATTTCTAACATGTATGAGGGGAACTGAGAGCCTACTCTTTTAGTTCTTTATCTAAAGACTTTTGTCTTCTGGCCACGATCTTTAACACGTCTGTATCATCAATTCAGATATATTGAAGGGTGTCATATGAACGGATAAATAAAACCACCACTAGGGCCTTAACAAATCAGAAGTCTATCTTACATCATCCATCAAAGGTTTACAATCTCGTCTTGACATGCCAGGTTGTGGATCAACTGGGGACATTTTGTGATATATACGAGGCGTATCGAGAAAGTAAGTGTACTGAGGCTCTCACGACCGGATGGATTTTATTTTCGACATTTTGGCTACACTTCCGTGTAGCCTGACCCTTCTCCTCCGCAACGAGACCGGTTCGAGGTCAATACGTTGAGAAGTGTCGACGCGACAACACGTTTCGTGAAAAATGTCAAACCAATCTCCCGCCAAGTGCGAAATTTTGTAAAAAGGCAAGAGTTTTTGAGGCGCTGCAAACTCCATGGAGATGAATTTCTCCGCTCCATCTTTACTGGAGATGAAACTTGGGTTGCACACTACACGCCTGAAACCAAAAGGCAGTCTCAACAGTGGCGTCACACCTCTTCACCTTCCGCCAAAAAGTTCAAAACCACAATTTCAGCCAAGAAAATCATGGCATCCGTGTTTTAGGACTGTCAAGGCATAATTTTAATTGAATATATGCCTCAAGGGGAGACCATCAACTCTGCAAGATACTGTGAGACCCTAAAAAAATTGCGGAGGGCGATTCAGAACAAGAGGAGAGGCATGCTGACAAAGGGAGTCTGCCTGCTGCACGACAATGCAAGATCACACACGGCCAACACCACGAAGGAACTGCTCGCGTCGTTTAAATGGGATGTCCTGAACCATTCCCTTTACCTAGCACCTTCAGATTACTATCTCTTTACCTCCCTGAAGCTGCACATGGGTGGAAAAAGGTTTTCAACCGACGAGGAGGTAAAGGAGAAGGTAGAGAAGTGGACGGAGGGGTTGGCGGGAAACTACTTCGAGGAAGGCATCAAAAAGTTGATACCCCGCTTCACCACCTGCATTGAGAGGAATGGCGACTATGTCGAAAAATAGCCAACATATGTACTACGGTAACCACGTAATTTTTTTTTTTAAATAAAAAAAATTGTAACCTACAAAAAATCAGTACACTTAGTGTCTGGATATGCCTTGTATATATACCTTCCCAATGTAACGAAGACGGTATTGGATTTAACTAGACAAACTGATTTCAACCAACCCTTGTAAAGTGAATATAAGTACTGATTGGGGTAGCAGAAGTATACAAGAGGTCTTAATAAGAAAGGGTGTTTAGAATCCATAGAGTATACAGTGACAGAAGTCATAAGATCACAGAAAATTGTGATTAATTAACAATTTAGACACCAGGTTCTTCTCTCATATTTTGTTTTCAATTTGTTGTACGCATTTGTATTTCCCTTTCACACTGATGTCAAGAGTGACACTAGGTTCTTCTCTCATATTTTGTTTTCAATTTGTTGTAAGCATTTATATTTCCCTTTCACACTGATGTCAAGAGTGACACCAGGTTCTTCTCTCATATTTTGTTTTCAATTTGTTGTACGCATTTGTATTTCCCTTTCACACTGATGTCAAGAGTGACACCAGGTTCTTCTCTCATATTTTGTTTTCAATTTGTTGTATGCATTTGTATTACCCTTTCACACTGATGTCAAGAGTGACACTAGGTTCTTCTCTCATATTTTGTTTTCAATTTGTCGTACGCATTTGTATTACCCTTTCACACTGATGTCAAGAGTGACACCAGGTTCTTCTCTCATATTTTGTTTTCAATTTGTTGTATGCATTTATATTTCCCTTTCACACTGATGTCAAGAGTGACACCAGGTTCTTCTCTCATATTTTGTTTTCAATTTGTTGTATGTTGTAGGGACTACGGTCGTCCCTGAATATTGTCAACACGCACGGTCAACGACCGACGAAACGACCTTCGGACATGTCCAAAGGTCGCATACCAGAACATTGATATTGTTTACCCGCAAATACTATTTACGATACATTCCACAGTAGAAAGAGAACGCATCGCGCTGTCTCAACGTTTTCGCCAACAAATTACCTACCCACAATATTATTCGCGACGTCTGCAATATTTCGATCGACCACCTCGTGACGCACAGAGGGAGATAAAAATATATTGCGGGCGCACTCACGCGCCCCGTTCTGAAATGTATATATACCTACTTATCGATAAATAAAGAATCACTTATCATTAATCATTTGACCATTCATCACTGTTTACTATTCATTGATTATTCACTCTCACTTTCCGCATTGTTAATCGACGTATTTTATTTTAAATACCAAACAATCAAAATCATCAGCACGTCCAACAAGGACATCCGCTAAAATGTCTTTGTATTTTACTTTCACACTGATGTCACCTGGTTTGGTGTAGTGCAGGCAGTCCGCCTTTGAACAACCCTGTATTGTATTGGTGACATTTGTCTATGCTTTTATACACCTGTTTTTTTTAAAAGAAAAATACCAACTTTATTTCGATTTGTTTGTCTGTGAATAAATATGTATAAAGATAGACCATTAGAAAAAATAAGCAGCAAAAGGGTTAAATAAGGAACTTTGGTTTATTAACCCATATCTTGGCAAAGTTCAATTTATCAAAATATTAACATTTTTCTTTGGTGATTCCTTGTTATATGGTAAGTTATGAAGGAAATTTGAGGGGAAAAAAATCACAACTTTTTCTTATAGTTTTTTTTTACATGTAACACCCACGTTACATTGCCAAAATATCAATTTTTATAAAACACAAAATGCGCTATAAAATGATTCTATAATCTAAAACATGAACAACATTTATATAGCTGAATTATCAACAAATAAAATGGTTTGAATAAAATTTTCTCTACATGTAGTGATTAATAAGATATTTAGATTATTGACCTCAATTTTCAAAACGCACGCACGCTGTCCAGACATGTTGACCCGATGTTGTTTGAAAGCTTGTAGCGTTGTCAATATATATCACCAGATGATACCACTGCACACAATAGTGCATGTATAGTATTTGAATGTGTTGCCATATTTGAAATTACATTACAGTTTCTGGATTTAAAAAAAAAATCCTAAATTAATGTACAGTACCCGGCGGTAAGTAATACACATTGGACTTAAGAAAGAGACTGACGCCCATAATTAGCTAATTTTGGTTTTATAGAGCGTCGTCTCTGTCATTCATATACGTGTTCCGTCGCGATTTGTCAGTCGTTACAGGACCGCACTGTTGGCGCATCGTGCGACAAAGACAACGCTCTACAAAGCCGAAGTTAGCCGATTATGGCCGACAGTATATTTCTTAAGCCCGATGTGTATTTCTAACCACCGGGTACTGTACGTTATTATGCAAAAACATTGTTATTGTTGAAAATATAAGTGCTAACTGACCCCATTTTAGGTCGCAACCCATAGGTTAAGAAACTGTTGTTAGAGGAGAAGGGTCGAGCATACACATTAAGTTAATTATTGATCGAATTTTTAATTGCATTAACTGCTAATTTATTTATGCGATTTGTCAGTCGTTACCGGACCAGACTGTTAGCGCATCGTGCGACAGAGACAACGCTCTACAAAGCCGAAGCTAGCCGATTATGACCGACAGTCTTTTTCTTAATCCCCATGTGTATTATTTACCGCCTGGTACTGTAACACCTGTGTTACAATGCCATGATAAGGGTTAATAATCTGCATAAATATTTTTCTAAATATTTGCAGATGCCACCATTTTCCACCGTATGTGACCGTAGCCACCATTTTCATATCGTCACACTCAACTTAATTATATTTTGTAATATTTGTAATGGCAATAATAGTGGGTTCGAATCCTGAGTAAGAATGCCTTTGAAGAGAGTCTGCTCACTTAGCGATGCTATATAAATTGTCCTTATATTATTATTAGAATGTATGAGAAATTTGAGGAGTCCTAAAAAAAGTTGTGTGTAAAAATGAACACATTGAATATAGGGAAGTACCTAATCTAATGGCCACATCCACCACCCCTTTTCTATCCTTACACTCAACTTTTCGTCGTTGATACTGCAGGAACAAAAATCTCTCGTACGCAAACTGTTAAATTAGCAATTGTTTTTCAAATAAGTCACATATATTTTATCAAAGATTCCAGCTTTAATTTTATGGAACTCCATATCAGAATAAAATGTTTAAGAGGCTTTCGCGGTTCCTCCTACAAGATCTTTCCGAGTCTTTTGGAGTATTGTATTGCCTCATGATGTAATCATAAGTCAAACCAGGCAATACAATACTCCAAAAGACCTTATACAACCGATTCATAGTAGAATATTTCACAATAAATTACTTTGTTTTCCCACTATATCCGCCTGAAGAGAGCCTCGGGATAGAAGGTAGAAATGCGGGGATTAATAAAAATAGTGGAATAACAAAGTTGTTATTAAATATTCTTAATCAGTTCATTTATTTCATTTAAAAAAATATATTGTAATTTATTTTTATCAAACACTGTTTATTCCACTTTTTTGTAACGGTATAACCCTACCGGTTTCAAGGCTTTCACCTCATCTTCAAGGGAGCACAAACAAAACTAAATTCTGTTCGAACTGGTACGGATATACACGCTTCAACGGTTGGGGGCTGAGGGGTGAGGGAGGCATGGGACGATTTCAGCCAAGAGCGGAGAGATTTTTGGGATATAACTGTTCACCAGATGTTCGGATAGATGTACTGACTTAGAAATTTCTAGGGTCTCTAATCTGTCCAATTTATTCCCGTTACTACTGATATGTAAGAATTTGGCATCATCTATAGAAAAAAGTATGGTTTTCAGGGGCCTTGAAACCGGTAGGGTTATACCGTTACAAAAAAGTGGAATAAACAGTGTTTGATAAAAATAAATTACAATGTCTCTAAACCTCCACAACGTTAATGCCTTAACTATAAACAACATAAGAAAAAAATTGTCTCACCTTTTTTTTCACAGACAAACAAGTCAAACACTAAATTTGAAATCAAAAGAATTATAAAAATGTTAGAAATTAATTTATTGTTTTTTTTTTTTAATTATATCTATAAATTTTATATAGAATCTGTATTGATTAAATATACAACAAAAAACACGGTGTAAATATGTACACACATAATTCAAATATAAAACTAAAAAAAAAACAAAAAAAAAAACTAAAATATGGTCAACGTTTCAAACTAAACATAAAAAAAAACCGGAATCACTTCTAGTGCAGGTATATTTTTTTTTGAGTTTTTTTTTCAACAGTAATCTGTTTTCAAATATAAAATAGTTTTCTTTCTATAATAATTATTAGAATAATAATATACCTTTTCAACTCTGTTATTTATAAATAATTAAGCATTAAATATGTAACATTTAAAAAAAAAAAATACAAGCAAAATGGTGAAAAACTATAGCAGCCACAGCTCCCTTAATAAACCAGTGAGCGTTGCATTGTGAGCGTAAATAAACTGAGTATTGGGCATGATCGAAAAAAAAAAAACAATGTGATATTTAAATAAAAACAAAATTAATTAGTCGCTTCGGTCTGCTTTTCAGCGTCGTCAATAGCCGGAGATTCTTTATCGGCGATCACGCAACTCTCTTCGACTTGTTGCGTAGAGATTTTCTCCGATTCCACAGGTTTCTCTTGGCTAGCGTCTACCGCGACGAAAGGCTCGTTGACGACAACCATTTTACTTTCTTCCGCTTTGAGCTCGAACACATCTTCGAGTGCCGATTCCACGACCTCAACGACAGCTGTATTATCATCGCTAACTTTTGTTTCTATTTCCATAGCATCATCTTCGCATTTATTATCTTCTTTCACTGTTTCCGATATATCTGCCTTTTCTTCAACTACTGTCTGATCTTCCTTGATAATCGCTTGATCCTCTGCAATTGGTTCTTTCGATTCGATTATTATTTCTTGTGGTTCTATACAATTGACTGGTTGTGTTCCTGACGCATCTTGAGCATCTCTCACAGCGTTCACTGCGCTTTCCTCTTTTTCTTTATCTGCAATTTGCGATGGTGATTCATCATCGTTCTTTGTATTTGTCGCTTCTATTGTTAGTTTCTCGGTAACTTCTTTGGCTAAGGTTTCCGCACTCAATCTGCTTTCCTCATTCTCCTCGGCACTGGGTGCTGGTACAGAAGCTGGTGCTTCAGTGCTGAGGGACTCGACCCTCGCTTCCACCGGCTCTGATGAACCCTCTTTGGATGATGTGTCAACTGAAGTCTCCCTGGTGTATTTGTCATCGATTTTGGTTATTGCTTCTCCTGCTGCTAGGTTAACTTCTGCGGTTTTAGGAGCATCTCCTAAAAATATGGATAATTAGTAAAAGAAGTTTGATGACATGAATTGTGCATTAGGGATATCAAAGCATAAACCATTTAAGGAATCAAATTGCTTTTAACATTATTTTAACATATTTTATAAATTAAAACCCAGTGAAAATAAGAAGAAAAATAAGTAAACAACTTTGTGGTATATTTCTGTTTTCTGATGACAAATGAAGTGTAGGATACTGTATTATCTGTAGAAATTATTACCTAAACATTCATTGGTCACTTCTGCGGCCACTGACATGACCCCTGAAATGGGCACAGGTCTCATATGTGACCGCCTCATTAAAAAAAAAAAAAATTTAATAACACATTTTTCAAGAAATAAAGTTAATTTGATACACATAATAATGATTTATTCAACAAAAAACTCAATATCTCATAAATAAAAATATGCCTTATAAGGGGTTAAAGAGGTTCTTAAGTGAAAACTTGACTGGAATCCTTTTAAAAAAATCTGCATTCCAACGGGAATCGAATCCGCAGTCTCAGGGTTGGGAGACAAGCGTCTTACCAACTAGGCCACTGAGTTCATCTACCTTCTACACATTACAAAAGTTAAAACGGTCTAATGTTATACTAGAAAGACTTTCATTTATCCAAAGCTGCTATAATATAAGTATTAGAGTATTCGCCAAAATATTACAATATTTAGAAATAGCTACTAACTTTGTGCTCTCCTTTATTAATAATATAAACAAAACATTAAGGACAATACTTTGCCTCTGGAGTTGAGTAACCCTGCATCAACATGTATGAAGCTTTTAATTCTGCAAAGCAACTTGCATTAATGAGGCCATGTGTTTTCTATATCTCAATATCTATCCATAAAAATTCCCACAAAATTCTCAAAAAATCCAATATTTGTTCTATGTATGCGTTATTCCACCAAAAACAAATCTGAGTTCTTTACCCCTATAAAATAAGTCTTGGACAACTACGTAAGTCTGCTTGGTGAAGTTTGGTAATATTTTGTGGTATACATACATAACATATATTGAACTTAAATATACATATAATTATTAAATACGAGGCATATCCAGAAAGTAAGTGTACTGAATTTTTGTAGGTTACAATTTTTTTTATTTAAACAAAAAAATTACGTGGTTACCGTAGTACATACGAGTATGTAAGCTATTTTTCGACATAGTCGCCATTCCTCTCAATGCAGGTGGAAAAGCGGGGTATCAACTTTTTGATGCCTTCCTCGAAGTAGTTTCCCGCCAACCCCTCCGTCCACTTCTCCACCTCCTCCTTTACCTCCTCGTTGGTTGAAAACCTTGAGGCATATATTCAATTAAAATTATGCCTTGACAGTCCCAAAACACGGTTGCCATGATTTTCTTGGCTGAAATTGTGGTTTTGAACTTTTTGGCGGAGGGTGAAGAGGTGTGACGCCACTGTTGAGACTGCCTTTTGGTTTCAGGCGTGTAGTGTGCAACCCAAGTTTCATCTCCAGTAACGATGGAGCGGAGAAATTCATCTCCATGGAGTTTGCAGCGTCTCAAAAACTCTTGTGGCCTCCACTCGATTCAACTTGTGTTAGTCTGTCAGCTGTTTTGGGACCCACCTCGCGGACAGTTTCCAATATCCGAGGGTTTCTGTGATGGTTTCGTGTAGTAGAGATCTGGAGATTTGCGGAAACATCGCAGAAAATTCATCCACAGTCAATCTGCGATCGTCACGGAGCGCATTTTCGATTTTTTCCACAATTTCGTCAGTCACAATTGAAGGTCTTCCGCTCCTCTGATCATCATGCACAGACGTACGACCGTTTTTAAACTCGCGACATCACTTGTACACACTCGTACCTTTATCACCATATGCAGTTTTCACCTCATTATAAACCTCAACCGGAGGTTTTCCCTTCCAAACGAGATAACGGATGACGCAGCGTATTTCGCACTTGGCGGGACATTTTTCACGAAACGTGTTGTCGCGTCGACACTTCTCAACATACTGACCTCGAACCGGTCTCGTTGCGGAGGGGAAGGGTCAGGCTACACGGAAGTGTAGCCAGCACGTCGAAAATAAAATCCATCCGGTCTTGAGAGCCTCAGTACACTTACTTTCTGGATACGCCTCGTAATTTTAAAACAATGACTGTAATTTATTATTACTACTGTTTTTTGTATCTTCATGTTAGTTTAAGATAAAGTTTTGTATTTTTTGTCAATAATTTTAAGTACTTGTATAACCTGTCACATGTTCACTTGTATATAAAGACACTGTTGTGTCGTTACATAAATAAATAAAGAGGCATTGGTCTAAAAAAAAAAAAGAAAAAAGATTCACCAGGTCTTAAGGGTCCGGTCCTGGATTGGTGTCGGGGCACAAACATGTTGTCCACAATATGATCGATGTTGTCCTTCTGCGCTGCTGCAGCATCACTCAACCTACCCCTGGAACAAAGCACAAACCATTTAAACCACAATTATATCACTATCCAGACAACTGATTTCCACTCACTTCTTATGAATAACATAACAAACATAGATGACAGCATCCAGAATAGACTAAGCGCAGTTTCCCGGGCGTTTTGGACGAGGTTCTCCGTGGACGAGTGTTTGGTAATCGCAATCTTAACACTGAAAACCAAAATAGCGGTCTTTAACCCTTTGCACTCGAAAGCTTTTTGTTATGTGCCTACCGCCAACTAACTTTAATAAAAATTAAAAAAACTTTTAATTTCAAATCATGCTGGATCCCAGATTTTTTAAAAATAGGATTCCAGTCTAGTTTAGGCCTCTTTAACATCTAACTTGTTGGTTGGAAGATATTGCAACACGGCAATAAGAAGCCCACTAGGTTGTACTGTATAAAACGAAAGTGTAATACAATACAATTAGAATATTTCACAATAAATATATCAATCCCTGCTACAGATGTTTCTACCTTCTATCCCGAGACATAATTCCCTGAAGAGAGCCTCAGGATGGGAGGCAGAAACATGTGTAGTAGGGATTAATGGAATAACAAAGTAGTTCATAATTAAATATTCAAGATTAGTTCAGTTCAGTTCAAACACTCTTATGGGGTACAATAAGTCCCCATCCAGTGGGATCTACACTAGATTCTTTATTTTGAGTGTAACATCACTTAGTGACAAAGAAAAAACTGCCTAAAGGTTAAAAAAAGTAGCAAAACTGAGAAGAATGATAAAACTCACTCTAAAACCAGTACACTATAGGGCAAACACTCTTATGGGGTACAATAAGTCCCCATCCAGTGGGATCTACACTAGATTCTTTATTTTGAGTGTAACATCACTTAGTGACAAAGAAAAAACTGCCCAAAGGTTAAAAAAAGTAGCAAAACTGAGAAGAATGATAAAACTCACTCTAAAACCAGTAAACTATAGGGCAAACAGTCTTATGGGGTACAATAAGTCCCCATCCAGTGGGATCTACACTAGATTCTTTATTTTGAGGGTGACATCACTTAGTGACAAAGAAAAAACTGCCTAAAGGTTAAAAAAAAGTAGCGAAATTGAGAAGAATGATAAAACTCACTCTGAAACCAGTACTATAGGGCAAACACTCTTATGGGGTACAATACGTCTCCATCTAGTGGGATCTACACTAGATTCTTTATTTTGAGTGTGACATCACTTAGTGACAAATAAAAACCTGCCCAAAGGTTAAAAAAAGTAGCAAAACTGAGAAGAATGATAAAACTCACTCTGAAACCAGTACACTATAGGGCAAACACTCTTATGGGGTACAATAACTTCCCATCCAGTGGGATCTACACTAGATTCTTTATTTTGAGTGTGACATCACTTAGTGACAAAGAAAAAACTGCCTTAAGGTTAAAAAAGTAGCAAAACTGAGAAAAATGATAAAACTCACTCTGAAACCAGTATTATAGGGTCCATAATGGAGTTTACAAATGATACTGCAACTCTCAAAAGCAAATCAGTCAAATTTGAACCAAATCAAAATCCATTCAGTGAATAAAACAAAATAATAATTTCAAATGATAGGAACAACCATTCCAAATTTACATATAGAAAATATTAGGTAGGGTCCGTGGTTCACTTCTTCTTTTTTCTTTTTTTTCATGCCCGCATTAAGAGTAAGCATTATATAACCATAAATAAATATAAATAAAAAAAAATTATTCTCCTTCATACATTATTGACTAATTTGTCAATAATGTATGAAGGAGAATACATTATTGACTAATTTGTTGTAAAATAATGAAGGAGAATACATTATTGACTAATTTGTTGTAATTTTTGTTGTTGTGTCCTCTTGTTCTCTTAATTTGGAAAAAAAACGGACACAACTTATGTTAACACCCAATATCATTATTCACGAATCCAATAATTTAAAAAAATGTGTCAGGGAGACCACTGCTGGATTGTAGAAACCAGTGTAGTCGATAGGTCACTCATAATTTGTTGTTGTAAGTATCGACAGCACTACTTCATACAGAAAAGAAACAATAACCTTGCCAACAAACGAAACAAGTCTGCGTGCAAACCTTTCAATTAATTGTTTGAGAACCATATTTTTTAATGCTGAATCAGATGACATACCTTCCCCTGGAGGGCGGGGGCACAATCGGTATGGCGTTAGTGGGACGGCGAATCGGGGGAGCGGGGATGGAGCCCTTCTGCTCCTGGGGGCTGTAGAAGGTGATCCCACTGGGCTCCCGGTACACTGAGCGAGCACTCTAAAATGCAGACATCATTTTCAAACACAATTCGATGGTCAAGTTACAGTCTGATAAATAAAAGAAGAAAATATTTACAAATATCACTAAGCTGTTTCCATGTCAGGGTTATCGGAGACGACTGAATGACAGACATTGTTATCATGATATATACATATCTTTTGTTTCCTCCTCTTACAAACTACGACAAATTCCGTGGCCTAGTTAGTAAGATCACTAAACCCGAGGATTGCAGGTTCAAGTCCTGTTGGCATTCAAATATTAACCCTTTTAATCCCACGGGGCCGATTATCGGCCCCAACTGGTGTATGCGAAAAATCCCACGGGGCCGATCATCGACCTCAAAGTTTTCATACAAGTTTTTATGTTGAATTAAAAAAAAAATATTTTTTTTTATGAAATATGAAAGTTACTTATTATTTTACCCTCTAGAGCAGTGTTCCCCAACCTTTTTAGACCTGTGGACCGGCAAAAAAAGGAAAAAAAATTCGCGGACCACTAATACTGAAATAAAAATGTTTTTTTTATTTAATATTTTTTTAATCTTATATTGTGACAGATGGACATATGTAACTATAATTGACAAATATACATGTAACAGTTAAACAATTTTAATTGTAACATTGTCTGATACAACTAAAATTTAACAAAACCCATGGGGTTTTTGCAACAAACTAATGCGAAACCTGCTGTTGCATCTTTGCTAATATATTGGATATTCTTGGCTGCAGTGCTGTCTCTGACATACCAAGTGCTGCATTCACGTCCAGTCTATTCCTTTGTTTCGATTTTATTGAGGACATGGATGAAAATCTTATATTTAATATTTTTGCATGGCGAATTTCTTGAAATTTGGCATACTGTTTGCGGCCCGGCGGAAAGTCTCTGCGGCCCGGCACCGGGTCGCGGACCACCGGTTGGGGAACACTGCTCTAGAGGGAGGTCTCCACAACAAATAAGGTTTTAAAACTAAATATTAACTGAGATAAAAAATAAAATATAAACTACTGTTTTTTTTTGCCAAAAAATGCTTGGGATTTTTCGCACATTTTACGCAAAATATGCCGGGATTAAAAGGGTTAAAAAAAAAGAATTGTCTGGTTTCACTTAAGACATCTTTTGGGTGGGTCGGAAGAGATTGCTACACAGCAATAAACCTACAAAATTGTACTGTATACAATAACAGTGTAATACAATACAACTTCACAGATATTCTCACACAACTGTTTTCTTTTCCTTACGTTTCCTTCTGTCGAAAATTTATTCACTTGATCCACCCATACTTTTCGTCCGATGTCCTCTCCCACTGAAGTTTGCTCTGTAGATTTGTTTGTTCTTTTTTAAACTGCGTATTATAGTTACTAGTTTACATTCCTTTTTGAATATCTATATTTTATCATCATATTTTTCTCAGGGACACACATTTTTATAGCATTTATTCTTTATCAATGCCCACATTCCATACTTCAAATGAAGGGTTCGGCAGTAAATAATGGCAAGCGATAAAATTACAAAAGACGAGTTTCAAAATTACAAATTAGATAGTTAAGGGTATAATTAAAAAATCTAATATTCAGACAGAATATTCTTAAAACCTCACACTTTTTAAAATATTAGGTGTACAAATAAGTTTCCGCCGTTTTTAATAAAAAATTGGGCTTTTATTGTGAAAGAACGGAACCTCATGTTTTATTCGAAGTATTGCCCATCGCTTGCCACTACTTTTTCCCATCTTTCTGGTAGCATACGGATACCGCGTCGGGACAATGCTTCATCTTTTGAGGCTATCCACGAATCGACCCAATTTTTGGTATCTTCATATGATGTGAAGTGCTGCTCAGACAGGTCATGCGTCATCGATCGAAACAAGTGGAAATCAGAAGGAGCAATGTCTGGTGAATACGGCGGGTGGGGTAAAACTTCCCGATCGAGTGTTTCCAAATAGGTTTTGACCGGCGCCGCAACATGTGGATGAGTATTATCATGCAGGACAATAATGTTGTCGTGCCTGGAGTAGTAGTGGGTGTCCCTTTCCTCGAGTGCTCGACTCAATCTCATCAATTGTGTTCGGTAGACAGCCCCAGCAATGGTTTCGTTCAGTTTGAGCAACTCATAATACACGACACCAAGCTGATCCCATAGATGGCTTAGCCGTAGATGTTGAAGCATGGCCAGGGGGTCCCCACGATTTCTTCCTTTTTGGATTATCACAGTGGATTCATTTTTCATCACCAGTGACTATACAGTGCAGAAAGCCCTTTCGTTTATGCCTGGCAAGCAGCATTTCACATATGGAAAATCGACGTTCAACATTTCTCGGTGTCAGTTCATATGGAACTCAATTTCCTTGTTTTTGAATCATTACAACAAAAGAATATATTATTTATTTATTTATTTTTTCAAACAGGCTTAGCCCAATTACATTGAAAAATACAAGACATTAAAAAAGAAGAAAAATTACAGGGAAAATTTTTTTTTTATAAATTATATAAAATAAAAAATAATGCATATGTATACAAACGAGTATTTACACACAAACGTATGTTACATATATATTCAGTCACTTAAGTATGTTGATGAGTGCTTTCTAACGCGCTTAATCTAAGAAGAAAATTTACTTTTGCTTTTGGTAATGTGATATGAAATATGTCAATCTCCGAAGCAGTCCCGTTAAGAAGAGTTAAGGCCCTTCCAACAGGCATAGCGGCTGGAAGACCCGTTCTTGCGTATGTTATTGAGAACAGTTCCTGCCGGCGCAGTCTAGTGTAATTGTTAGGAACATTTAACGCTAATCTTTGTAGTAATGCTGGACAGCTCACAACTCCTCGAACGAGTTTGACAACGTATACCAGGAGACGCAGATCTCTTCTTACGCTCAAGGAGTTATACCCGAGCATGCCCAGCAGAAACTGCGTAGGATATAGCCACGGATAGACACCAAACTCACTCATGTAGAGATATCGTAGATATTTTTTTGTACTTTCTCCACCATGAGCGAGTTCTGCGCCCCCACCGGGCTCCAAATGCAAGCGTTGCTTTCTAGTTTGCTACGGATCAATGAATTAAACAACGTTTTGAGCACCAATTGGTTTTCAAACGACTTAGAGATTCTCATAAATCTAGCAGCAAGCAGATTATACTGATAAAAATTCACTAATATTTCAAGGTTATGTTGTTGACAGATGTCCAACCTTATGACAATGACATTTTACATCTGACAATTTTAACCATAACTTACTGGTGGCGCCAACTTTTGTCAAACGGCGGCGGCTTATTTGTACACCTGATAACATTTTTAATAAATGTTTCATAAATAAATTTTAAGGTTTTATAAAGACTTGCTTTCTTAATATCTCAAAATGTTATATATGTCCCTTACCATTATTTACTGCCGAGCCCTTCATTTATGATAGGCTATCCCCCATAATCGAGTATGATTATCAGCCACCCTGTGGATGGAAGATGCCTTATGCGTCTATTGGTTTATGTGAATGCTGTTCCACTTCAAAAAGCAGATTCTAGATAGATCAAACCCAACGTTCCAATGGCAAAGAGATCAAACTTCAAAGACGATCGATCAGCAGATTTAATTTGCTGGAACCTTTCACTACGCTGAATTACATAGTGCAATTACTATGTTTATGAAGCAGCATTATAAACTACACTAAAATTTAGTAGTAAAATGATTTATTAGTAAAACCGATTCGGAAATGAATCCACTAGGAATTGAACCCGGAGCGCTAGCTTACTTAAGCTACGGTTTCCTAAGAAAGTGATGTAAACTTAAAAAAAGACGGAAACGGTCAGTGAGCGTATTGCGGTGGAGAATGGACGCGTGCGCAAGTAGTTTGAGTCGCATCCGCCTGGCGCGCCGCAAGACGGCAGAAATGAGAACCCACAACTGTCAGTTGGAAACGTCAAATCTGACAGCTACGTGAACGAATTTACGAAGTATTAGTTTGGCTTTTATTTTTTAAAGGAAGAATTAACATTAGGTTCTTTTAAATTTGGTCAGAATAATGAATCATATAAACCCCCAACAAGGCAAGGCAAGGCAGGAATACAACCTTATCAATTTACAATATACATTCCTGATTTTTCAAGTGTAGTCCCGATATTATTCCACATATTCCGTTTCAACTGGGCTTTTCTATAGTCTTTGCTCTTCACATCATATATAATGGGAGTACAAATTAGTTCGATCCGTTTCCAAAAGATGGCTCTGGCTGTTATGAATGGTTCATAGTGACAGCCGATTTTGGCGGTTTCAGAGAGGTTAGACATCTGCCAATAATATTCAGTTTATATCTCTTTGAGTTTCATGCAAAAACCTTGTTTTGTACAGTGTTGAAAATGTCGAATTTTGTGTTAACCAAGCAGCATTTGCGGGAGGTTTTAGTTTTCTGCTTTAATTGGAATAAAAGTGCAGCTGAAGCCCATCGAATGCTTGTCGAAGTTTATGATGACGCTGCTCCAACTGATAAATCATGTAGGGAATGGTTTCGACGTTTCAAGGATGGAGATTTCAGCGTCGAAGACAAGCCTCGCTCTGGACAGCCAAAAAAATTCGAGGACAAACAATTAATGGCATTACTCGAAGAACATCAGAGTCAAACGCAAGAGGAGCTTGCAGAATCATTGGGAGTGACTCAACAAGCCGTTTCCGTACGATTGAGAGCCATGGGAATGATTCAAAAACAAGGAAATTGGGTGCCTTATGAACTGAAACCGAGAGACGTTGAAAGGCGATTTTTCACTTGCGAGCGAGCAGCTGATTCAAAGGTAACAAAGAAAAGGTTTTTGCATCGGATTGTAACTGGAGATGAGAAGTGGATATTCTACGACAACCCCAAGAAGAAAAAATACTACGCTAAGCCCGGTCAATCGTTGCCATCGACCTCAACATCAATAACAAAACCGAACATACACGGTTCGAAGATCATGCTCTGTATCTGGTGGGACCAAAGGGGTGTTGTTTACTATGAGGTGCTGAAACCTGGCGATTCCATTACGGGCGATCGGTATCGGCTACAATTAATTTGTTTGAGCCGTGCATTGCGAGAAAAACAGCCGGAATACGAGCAAAGACATGATAAAGTTATTCTTCTTCATGACAATGCTCGGCCTCATATCGCAAAAGTCGTAAAAAAAATATTTGGAAACGCTCAAATGGGATGTTTTACCGCACCCGCCGTATTCCCCGGACATTGCTCCTTCTGATTACTGATTGTTCCAAAGTATGCAGCACAATTTGGCAGGTCACCGGTTCACTTCTTTCGTAGAAACCGAAAATTGGCTCCAAACTTGGATCGCCTCAAAAGACGAGTCATTTTTTCGAGATGGAATTCGAAAATTGCCTGAGACATGGGAAAAAGCAGTAGACAGCGATGGACAATACTTTAATTGATCTGTTCATTCATTTTGTTTAGAAATAAATGTATTTTTGAACACAAAAAAACGGACCGAACTAATTTGTATCCCCAATAGCTTCATTATTTCTTACAAAATCAATCAATATTTCGTCATTTTCGCTGGTCCAAATTACGTTTGCACTCATTTTTTATTTTAAAACGGACACCGCTACACGGAAAAAAACGTTCCACGACTGTTTGCTCCGCTATGACGGCCGTCATGCAAATGGCAGCATTGCTATTTGACGTTACGCTCACAACCAACGCTCTATAGGAAACCAACGCCATTGGTTTGTATAGACAATGTTTTGTTACGGCCGCTACGTAACGGGACCGCTTTCTTAGGAAACCGTAGCTTTAGTGTGAATCCTAACCTGTTGTAAAACCATAATCTAAGCATGTTTTGATTCCAAGTAATTTCAATCTTTTTACAGGTTCCAGATGAGGCAAAAGCAACGAGGGTAAAATGAAGAGATTTGTTTTTTTTTTCTGCTTCGAGTATTTATGAATGGTGCAACTTACATGCGTTGCGTAGGGCGGCGTGGGTTGATGGTGGTAAGGTAGAGGAGGAGGGGCGGCATACGCCTGCTGGGCGGGGTACACCTGAGGGGGCAGAGTGTGGCTGTACATCGCACCGTTGTTGTTCTGGAAAAATAAGACGAATTATTTATTATACTTGAGAAAGTGTAGCACGGTCCCTGTGACAGTTCACAAATTTGCCCCAATACAACCTTGTATCGACGTTCACTAATTTCAATTATTTTATCAACTTTAATATAAGCCTCGATTCTAATAAATAGCAAGTTATTTAGGTAAATACATTACATAAAACTAACAATAATGAAAAATTAATACATCTTGTTACAAATTAGCGAAAATGTGGCAGTTTGTTAAAATCAAATAATATTTGGTGACGTTTGTCAAAAGTCACTACGTTCGTCTGCATTGACTAGGGATGGGGTGTACGATAATTGGATTTTCGATTTTTTTATACCTAAAATTAAATGTATTGAAATTTATTTTTATCAAACACTGTTTATTCCACTTTTTGTGACGGTATAACCCTACCGGTTCAAGGCTTTCACCTCATCTTCTGCGCTCCCCTGAAGATGAGGTGAAAGCCTTGAAACCGGTAGGGTTATACCGTCACAAAAAAGTGGAATAAACAGTTTGATAAAAATAAATTACAATGTCTTTAAACCTCCACAACGTTAATGCCTTAACTATAAACAACATATAAAATTAAATGTTCGTAATTAGTATTAATTCATAGTGGATCTTGGCCTATTTAAAGATAGATACAAATCATACAATACATTATTAAGTCAGTATAATGAAAATTAGGAATTAAAACGTCAGTTTGGAGAAAAACAAATTTTCAATTTATAAAAAAAACTATTCAATTTGTAAAAAAAATGATTTAACCCCATCCCTTTGAGATGTGACATTTCAAATGTCACAGGGACCATCCTACATTTTCTCAAGTATAGTACAATAATCAACACTCGGTTAAATAAAACAGTAAAACTTTAAAAATAAAATAGATACATATTTACTACATACCATCTCACCATTTCCCTGTCGGGGTAGGCAGAAAGGACAGAGTGCCAGTCTTTCCTTTCTCGATACAGATCCTTAGCTTCTTCTACATCCAAACACTTTCCAATAAAACTTCTAAGATTTCTCTGACCAGCCATACTATCCGTGGTCTTTGTCTCGCACACCTTCCACGAACATTTGCAATATATATATATATATATCTCTGTTTTGTAAGTCTTTCTTCATTCATTCATTTCTCATGCCCAAACCATCTCGGAGTTTTCTTCTTAACTCTTCCCTTACGGTGATAAAATTGAAATGCGCGCTCCGGTGTTGGGTAGTGAGTACGCGATCAAAAATTAGCGATTTTAAATCGGAAAAATAAGAACATTCATAGGTAATCCCCTTAATTAATTATAATTGAAGTTAAAAATTATAATAATTGAGATTTATTTGCTGAAAACATTAAAAAACCATCTGGCAACGCTCACGGAACGTGCGTAGATCTAGTCTCGTTGCCAGCCCAACAGCTACTGCGGCGCGGCAGGGTTGGTGGCTAACTCGGGCGTGGCTTACACTTGCGAGGTTGAGACAATTGAGCTCCTCGCTATTCAGTGAAGTGTGCAAAAGTGAGATGCGAATATAGTGTCGCGATTCCCGCATACTGTTCACCTATCGTCAAGACACAAGGTCGAGGCACTCACAGCGTTTAAATGCGAATTTGTTTCCGATATTCAGAAAATACTTACGATGTAGTCGATAAACTCTGATTATTATTAATATTATTTTTTAAATCAATGCGTAAATATATTATGCAGGAATACCTAAAATCTTAACCTTGTATTTATTATATTTATAGAGATATTGATGGTTATTAGAAGCAACGTGTAGAAGATACCCAACACAGGGAAGGAAAGGTTAATCTACACACCAGCCTTAAGTTCACATTGTTACCTAATCATTTCATTCCATATTTTTTTCTCCACTTTTTATGCACAGATTTCTCCTATTAAGCAAAGAGGGTCTGTTTCTATTTAGCTTATTCGTAAGGAAGAATATCAGCCAGGATTCTTCTCATATCGCTAAGCGGGACAGAGAATATATCCAGTGTCGCTTAATCGGTTCAATATCTCTATAAAACTATCCTATCATATATTGTCCTTCCGTGTATTCGTCTTAATGCATGCATTTTTACAGCATTTATTCAGCATCTCTTAGTTTTTCTCTCAGTCATGTTATTGAAATATCAATGTGATGTCCCTGAATGTTACTCAAATGTTATTAATATATCAATGTGATGTCCCTGAATGTTACTCAAATGTTATTAAAATATCAATGTGATGTCCCTGAATCGTGGCACAGCAAAAAGTCAGTCAACTTACCTGTCATAAACATTTTAAGTGACCAGTTCACAGTTACTCGTAGAAATCTCACAATAAGGTTAATATCAACATTAAGTTTTAATTCATACCTGCAACATGACAAATAAAACCTTTTAAGATTCTTCTTCTTCTTCAGTGCCATGTCAGGTCCCCCCAACGTTGACTATCACCTGAGAGTAGGCATCTTTGTCCCCGGCAGCCCGAAAAAGATCCTCAACGCTCCTTATACCAGTCCAATCACGTATATTGCGGAGCCAGGAATTTGCCTCCTGCCAACACCTCTTCGACCCTCTATTTTGCCTTGGATGATCAGGTGCAGTAATTTGTACTTTGCTCCTCTAAGTACATGACCCAAATAGAACACCTTTCGGATTTTAACATTAGTCAGCAACTCTCTATCAACTTTGGCTCTTTGAAAAACCCTCGTGTTGCTTACCATATCCGTCCAGGGTATCCGTAGCATTCTCCGGTGAGTCCACATTTCGAATGCTTCCAGTCGGTTCATACCACCAACTTTGAGGGTCCATGATTCCACTCCATGCAATAACACTGACCAAACGTAGCATTTGACTAACCGTTGTCGAAGTTTCAAATTTAGATTATCATCGCAGAATACGCTTCTCATTTTATTAAAAGTCGCATGAGATAATTCAATTCTGCACTTGACTTAGGTTTCTGGGTCGAGGTCTTCCACTAGGATACTTCAGAGGTATTTAAATGTTTCCACTCTCTCTATATCAGCACCGTTCAATGTAAGACGTGCTCCTGCGTGATCCTGGCGACCGAACACCATGAACTTAGTTTTACTCACGTTCATGTTCAGCCCCAGCCCCAGCCTCACACAGATTAAGATTACACAGTTAAAGTTTCTTTTATTCTTTATTATAAATTTACCTGAATATATTGTGTTTGGGGGGGCATCATGGGTTGGGCTGGATAACTCGGAGTTGGCACTAGTCCTCCTAAAAACACAAAATATAGTCAGATACTTATGGATGTAGAAGAGGTATATTTTTTGGTTACCACCAGAAATCGAACCCAAAACCTTTGAGTGGAAGTCTAGCGTCTTATCAACTAAGCCACGGATATATTTCATGAAAAGAACAAATGAGCTGTCAGAGTTTTGTTACATTCTCACGTGTCATAGTATAGTTTTGTTTCCTTTGATTTTTCTTAGCTTATTCTTTGCTTTTTTTTATAAAACAATTAAAGATGATGTTGACATCAAAAACATAAAAAAAAGCAGAATAAAAGTTCATTCATTTAACCTGTTATATGGCAAGTTTTTATTTTTGAGATATTGAGTTTTTTGTTGAATATAAATCATGTGTTTTAAAAATATTTTTTTTGGCAATGAGGCGGTCGCATATGAGACCTGTGGCCATTTCAGGGGTCATGTCAGTGGCCGCAAAAGTGACCAATGAATGTTTAGGTAATAATATCTAAGTTTAGTTTGTATTAGGAAATAAAACTTTTATATGATATATAAATGAATGGTGATTTACTTATAATACCTATTTTCATATTTGACAATGAATTGACCGGATGTTTAGATCGTTGCTACTGAACAGCTATGCAGCTAACTTCACGACGATCCGTCTTAAATAAGACCTCTGCCTGGCCACTACATTTGCCAATTTGACATTTGTGTTACTTAAAAATGTTTCATTAAGAAAATGAATCCTTATAAGTATAACCATAAGGGTGGTCCTATATGCGACCTATTTCTGTTAAAGGACAATTATTCGTATTTATCTGCCATTCTCTAGGTCCCAAAATCGGCTATTCGTGTTAAATTCTATAGTTAATTCGAAAAACTGCATATTTCATGTTTTTTTGCCAAAAAGTATTTAAGAATTCTAATTCAAAATTTTCCACGCATATCACAGTTCCACATAGGTGCCGGGATGACGACCCATGTATGGCGTAGGTGGAGAAGGTACAAAAAAAATATATCTACGATATCTCTATATGAGTGAGTTTGGTGTCTATCGATAGCTTTATCCTACTCAGTTTCTGCTGGGCATGCTCGGGTATAACTCCTTGAGCGTAAGGAGAGATTTGCGTCTCCTGGTATACGTTGTCAAACTCGTTGGAGGAGTTGTGAGCTGTCCAGCATTACTACAAAGATTAACGTTAAATGTTCCTAACAATTGCACTAGACTGCGCCGGCAAGAACTGTTCTCAATAACATACGCAAGAACGAGTCTTCCAGCCGCTATGCCTGTTGAAAGGGCCTTAACTCTTCTGAACGGGACTGCTTCGGATATTGACATATTTCATATCACATTACCAAAAGCAAAAGTAAATGTTCTTCTTAGATTGAGCGCGTTAGAAAGCATTCATCAACGTACTTAAGTGACTGTGAATATATGTGTATCATATGTTTGTGAGTATAAACTCGTATGTATGCATATACATTATTTTTTTATTTTTTTTTATTCTATAAAAATTTTCTTCATTTTTAATATTAACATTTCTTGTATTTTTCAATGTAATTGGGCTAAGTTTGTTTTGAGAATATAAATAAATTATGCGCTGCTGAGCGGTTACATTCTCAGGACCCCCCCCCTATATGCAAAGTTTCAATATATAAATATCTCAAGATTATTATCGAAAGTATAGGGTTTTGAGTGTTCTTTGCATAAAAATTATCACGATTTTTTATTTTGTCTATTCATTCATTTGTCGAAAACTTTGAAACGTAGATTATATAATCGCCATCAAATAAGTGTAAGTCGACCTCCATGGTCTGGTGGTAAGACACTTATCTGCCGATCCGGAGGTTGCGGGTTCGATCCCCGCTGGAACGCAGATTTTTTTAAATAGGATTCCAGTCTGGTTAAACACTTTAGGCCTATAAAAACATCTTTCTGGTTGGTTGGAAGAGATTGCCACATGGCAATAAACTCACCAGGTTAAACAAAAAAAAAATAAGTGCGACCAAATAAAAACCATTACGTGTGCAAATATAAGTTTATCTGCCAAAATCAAATAAGTGATATCATAGTGTTTTTTTTTATTTGTATGCGTTAGCAGCCCATGAATAAAGGTGCATATTTTTTTTAATTAATTTATGTTATTGTCTTAATATTGCGGAAATATGTCGACAACACTTTACTTCACTTACATTATTTTTACAGTACGAAAAGGTGGCCGCGATATCCATCTATTTTATGAACATCTTTTGCCCAAAGGCAATATGCCTATTTAGCTCCCATGACATACAATGGGGTGCCGAATTCAATAAAGGCAAAGGGAGGAAAACCATTTAGGCAGTCGATCGGAGCGTGGTTGTTATTGCGACAGGAGTTTGAATACTTGGACTTGCAAGATGAATGACTTGTAGAGAAGGGTTGTGTGAGCTCTTGAGTGTGGTATTTTTTTATGATTGTGTGCGGTATACTATATTGTGGGATGAACGTTTTGGTCTGTCTGGAGTGATGAAGTGTGAGGGGTTTGATTTTGCGTGATTTATTTATTTTATTTATTTATTTATTTTAGCCCAATTACTTTGAAAAATACAAGACATTAAAAAAGAAGAAAAATTACATAGAAAAAATTTAAAAAATTATATAAAATAAAAAATAATGCATATGCATACATACGAGTATATACACACAAACATATGATAACATATATTCAGTCACTTAAGTACGTTGATGAGTGCTTTCTAACGCGCTCAATCTTAGAAGAAAATTTACTTTTGCTTTTGGTAATGTGATATGAAATATGTCAATATCCGAAGCAGTCCCGTTCAGAAGAGTTAAGGCCCTTCCAACAGGCATAGCGGCTGGAAGACCCGTTCTTGCGTATGTTATTGAGAACAGTTCTTGCCGGCGCAGTCTAGTGTAATTGTTAGGAACATTTAACGCTAATCTTTGTAGTAATGCTGGACAGCTCATAACTCCTCGAACGGTGATGTATACATATATAATTGAGTGTCACCGTTTGTCAGGTTGATGACAATGTGCAATGACATTTTATATAATCCAAAAACGGTAACAAGTATTGATATATTTTTTCATGCTATATGTCCTCAGTGAGATACAGACAAAAGCCTAGTTTACTGGGGACACGACAAATGAAAGGCAACGAACCCAGATCCATTAAAATTGTGTGTCCAAATTAAATTACCTGTAATTTTTTTGCAAATTATGTATATTTCTTGTCATGTGTAAAATAAATAAATAAAATAAATATTCTCAATCGTTGGAAAATGTTGCACAAATTAAAACTGTATTTTTTTTAATGACATTGTAAACTGTAATTAATTTTTTAATGACATTGTAAACTGTAATTATATTTTTTTTGTTAAATTTGGTTCCGTGATTTTAGAATTAAGGAACTTTTACTATATAATACGCAGCCTGCCTATAACGATAATAATATGATAAATACATACCTTGCATATGCGTAGGCGCCGGCATTGAATGCATTGGCATCTGATGAGGTGGCTGTTGATGTGTTCTCTGCACCTGTCTCATGGGTATAGCGGTAACATTCGGTCCGGAACCCTGTCTTCCCATCGGTGTCTGGATCGGAGGGCTGACTTGGTGGATGGGTTGATTAGATTGATGCAAAGGCGCATTGGCCTGATGTAAAGTCGGACTGGACTGGTGGATAGGCTGATTCTGTTGGTGCAAAGTCGGACTAGCTTGATGCATTGACTGATTCTGCTGGTGCATCGGTTGACTGGTCGGATGCAACGGTTGCGGAGCCGGGTGTAACGGCGCCGTAGATTGTAAAATTTGAGGACTGCCCTGATGTAAGGTGGTGCTGGCCTGGTGTATTGGCGGATTAGGTTGAAGGATTTGAGGGTTAGTTTGTAATAAGGTTGTATTTGTTGGATGTAACGGAGGATTGGGTTGATGTAATGTCGGACTCGGTTGATGCATTTGTTGCATTGCCGGGGTGATTTGATGCAATGCTTGACTTGCTTGGTGCAATGTGGGACTCGGTTGATGCATACTTTGTCCGGTTTGATGCATCTGTTGGTTTGGCTGTAACATAGGCGGTTGATGCATAGTTGGACTTGACTGGAGCATCGCTGTGTTCGCTTGATGTAACGCACTTGACTGTTGGTGTAATGCCGGGTTTGCTTGGTGCAACGTTGGACTGGATTGATGCATTTGGACTGTGCTAGCTTGATGTAACTGAGGCGGTGGCGTTTGTTGATGAATTTGTTGCATTTGTTGTTGCTGTGTCTGAAGGAGTTGTTGAGATTGTTGCTGTGTCTGAAGGATTTGTTGAGATTGTTGCTGTGTCTGAAGGAGTTGCTGTGATTGTTGCGGTTGTAGGAGTTGTTGAGATTGTTGCTGCGACTGTAGGTGTTGTTGAGATTGTTGCTGTGACTGTAAGAGTTGTTGTGACTGTAGCAACTGCTGGGGCGGCTGCTGCTGTTGTAGCAACTGCGGCGGCTGCTGCAGCATCTGCTGAGGCGGCAACAAGGGTGGTGGTGTGTGTCTATTTGGTAGAGAGGACAGTTTGGGTGGCAACTGTTGCTGTTGAGACTGAACACTTGGCTGTGACTGCTGGGAAGACGGTGGTTGTTGGTATTCTATAAAAAAAGGTATTTAAAATTAGTACATGATAATATTATATATATAATCGTCAATATGATCAATGTAGGCTGAGCAATTAACACTTTCATGTCTATTGACACCATGTGTTGTTGAGTGCAAGCCAACGGTTAGTTGCCGTTGACAACACGTTGGTGTCACGAGCAACCCGACCACGCTTGTTGCCAGTAAAAACACATTGTTGTCACAAAAGCTTACAATTAGATACCGGTTACGTACTGTGATGTCATTTTAACATACAGCATAAAGCTGAATTTTTATATCAGTCTAGTGGCAGTAGTAGGCCGGTAACCACGTGTACGCTGTGTTTTTATGCATAGCAAACATTTCATTGTTTTTTTAAATTTCGTGAACAAATTTCCTATCCGTAAAAGTGATTTTGTACTCATTTGTGATAGTGTTTTTATTTTTTAAACACATCCCTTGATAATGGCATCATTGCCGGCTCTCGCAGTCGAGGATCCCCTCGCCACTCCAACGTCAGTCCTGAACCGTTCTCCCACGCCGATCGTGTGATCTTCTGTGAGAGAACAGCCCGATCCTGGATGCGCACTCCCTCCCGCAAATGCCAGAGGCATATGGACCCTGCTGAGCCGCCTGGCCATGTTGACGCATGTTCACAGCACGCAGACTGTTTCTCATACGTCTAGCCGCTGAGACACCATCAGCCCGCGAAGATACGGCTCTCCACCCTCACGGTATGGAGCCACCTGCTCCCAGTCCTCAGGGGCCCCGCACAAAGTAAGCGAGTCTCGCAGACTGTCCTTATAGCGTTTCTTCTGCCCATCAACTCTTCGCTTGCCCACCACTTCCCCGTACAAGACGCGTTTTGGGAGTCTGATCGCCCATGCGTATCACATGCCCGGTCCACCGCAATTTCGCCTTTACATCCATATCGTCTATAGGTTTACAGTGGTATGATAATGGCAGATGAAAGAGGAGAGGGTTTTTTTTAGAAGATTAATAAACAATTAAAGCATTCTACTCACCATTGATATACTGCTGAGGCTGGTACTGCTCTGGCATGGGCCGCTGTCTGATACTGGAATAGCGTTTGCCCCTAGAGGAGGCAGGGTCTTGCGTCGGTGGGGGCTGGGTTGGTACCGCCTGGCCTCCAGATTGTACGGAGGGCGGTGGCACCTGGTGAGAGACTTGGGGTGCGGGTCCTTGTTGGGACCCTTGGGACTGCAGCCTCGGGGGCACTTGGGACTGAAAAACAATCGAGTTTTATAAGATGTTGATTAATCATTACATAGATATTAGGTTTTAACATAAGTTGTGTCCGTTGGTTTTGCGTTTCAAAGATGGTAATTTCGACCTGAAAGACATGGAGCGTTCCGGACGACCAGTGGACTTTGATGAGGATCGCTTAAACCATATTATTCATGAAGATCCCCTTCAAACCACCGTAGAATTGGCTGAGCAGATGAATTGTAGTCACATGAGTGTATACCACCATCTTAAATCAATGGGAAAAGTCCAAAAGTTCGGCGCTTGGGTTCTACATGTTTTCACTCAGAACATGTGGAACCCAAACACCGAACTTTTCCCATTGATTTAAGATGGCGGTATACAATCATGTGACTACAATTCATCTGCTCAGCTAATTCTACGGTGGTTCGAAGTTCAATAGTTCGAATGATGTATAACGTTTACCATTTTGTTTTACTGTTGGTGTTAATTTTTAAATTTGGAAAAACGGACACAACTTATGTTAACACCCAATAGATAGGCGATCTCTCGAGATTTAGAAGGATTGTCAGCCACCCTGCAGGTGGACAACGCCTGTGCGTGTATAAGTTTATTGTGTGCAAACTGTTGCACCTTAGCAAGTAAGGTGCAACAGTTTGCACACAATAAACGTATACACGCACAGGCGTTGTCCACCTGCAGGGTGGCTGACAATCCTTCTAAATCTTATTCCACTTTATGTAACGGTATAACCCTACCGGTTTCAAGGTTTTCACCTCATCGTCAGGGGAGCACAAACAAAACTGAATTCTGTTCGAACTGGTACCGAGATACACGCTTCTAACGGTAAACATTCGGGTTGGGGACTGGGGGTTGAGGGAGGCATGGGACAACCTCGGCAAGCAGCGGAGAGATTCTTGGGATATATGTGTTTGCCAGATGTTCACCTCGATGCACTGACTTAGAAATTTCTAGGGCCTTGAATCTGTCCAATTTATTTCCGTTACTACTGTTACTACCGTTACTACGTTATATGTAAGAATTTGGCATCATCGATCGAAAATGTATGATTCTCACGGTGACAATAATTAGCCATTTCAGAATAAATTAGAGGATTTGTTAAGGCGGATTTGTGTTCACGAAATCTCTTTTCAAAAGATATTCCTGTCTTTCCTATACAGAAATTATCGCAGTCAGCACATAAAAGTTTATACACACCACTGTTACTAAATATTCCATTTTTTCTTTTCCCGTTAATTAAGAATGTAAATAAAATTGTTTTATTTACTTTTGTCTGGTTAGTTGGAAGAGATTGCCGCCTGGTAATAAGCCCGCCAGATTGTTTTTGTAATGAAGTGTTAATAAATAAAAAATAGCTTAGGTAACAACTGGGAATTGAACCTATATTTATGAATCTTAATTCGAAATTGTCGATGCAAATCATGGATCCATGTGGTAGCCGGTTTAACCCTTGCCTTACTGTGCTAAAAAATTCCGCCAGCCACACGGTGCTGGACGCTAAGCGTCCAGTGAAAAATGTATATTTTAAATTAAAATTATGCAAAATCTGCTAGATTAATTTTATTATGTATTAAAACGTCGAATAATCAAATAAAATATAAGTCCTGGTCACTCACTATCCATCACAGGGTGGCAAGTGTTAACCCTGACGGAGGGACAAACGCTAGCAAGCGGTTAAATCTACCTGATTAACCTTCCGTGGAGTGGAAGACTTCTTCTCCTGCGAGCCTCCGAGAGAGGCGCTGGGTAAACCTGTTGAGGGGGGCACCGGAACATTACGCTGCAGGGGAACGACTGGCTCTTTTCTGTAAAAATACACCAAAAATGTGATACTTAGTGACTTATGATAGAAGGAGAAAAGCAAACGAAATTTAAAAAAAAACTAAGGATAAGAATGAAGACAAACTGAAGTGTTATTATTTTCATACTTTTTTTTATATTCTTTTCAATCATTTGAAATATAAAGCAATACTTTTTGGTTTTCTCCTGCTTTTTTTCAAAACCCTCCGTCAATTAAATTTTAGAAGGCAATTAGCAAGAGATTCATTGTTGCAGTAAAATTAAAATATTTGCGAAAGGTTTGCGTGATCGTTTTAGGAACACCACAATCCGAGAGGTCTGTGAGGTCCAAGATGTGGTCAGATGGGGACGACAGAGTCGACGATACTGGTACCAACATATACAGAGAATGAATTCAACTAGAATTCCATACATAGCTCTGCATGGGGTGCCGGATGGACGGCGTCCGCCAGGGAGACCCCCGAAACGATGGAGAGATAGCTGGAGTTCAGCATCACAGGAGGACAATCCTGCAGTAACAGACTCTTGAGTCTATAGAAAACTTTTTTTAAAATTATTTTATCAACTTTAATATAAGCCTCGATTGTAATAAATAGCAAGTTATTTAGGTAAATACATTACATAAAAGTAACAATAATGACAAATTAATACATCTTGTTACAAATAAGCAAAAATGTGGCAGTTTGTTAAAATCAAATGATATTTGGCGACGTTTGTCAAAAGTCACTACGTTAGTCTGCATTGGCTAGGGATGGGGTATACGATAATTGGATTTTCGATTTTTTTATACCTAAAATTAAATGTTCGTAATTAGTATTAATTCATAGTGGATCTTGGCCTATTTAAAGATAGATACAAATCATACAACACATTAGAAAGTCAGTATAATGAAAATTAGGAATTAAAATGTCAGTTTAGAGAAAAACAATTTTTCCATTTATAAAAAAACGATTCGATTTGTAAAAAAAAAACGATTTTACCCCATCCCTTTGAGACATGACATTTCAAATGTCACAGGGACCATCCTACATATTCTCAAGTACAGTATACGATTATGGCGAACTTGACAAGTTTAACTTTACACGTAAAAAAAAGTCAAATTTAAAACCATTTGTACTTTAACTATACATATTTAGTGACTTACTGCATACTATGCTGAGGCTCATTCTTTTCGCTGTACGGCCTCCTCAGCTGTGTCGGGGCGGTCACCCTCCCGCTGCCCACGCCCCGGCCCTTGGAGAAGTTCTTCTCAGGGTACGGCTTGGGCCCTGAGCCACCACCCCCGCTGACACCGTGCTGCTCGCTGGGTGGCGGCGCGTGAATGTTGCTCGTGTTGTTGGCATTCTTGTCAACTTCCGCCTTTTTGGGAGTCACCACTTCTATTGTCTTCTTTGGCACTTCTTTCATTGTACCGTTACGGCGCTTGTCCATTTTACTTCTAGAAGAAACAAAAATACAATATTTTATCGACGACGTTTGTTTCAAGTCATATCGAAGAAGAGAAACCGTAGAAGTTGTAACGGATGTGGAATGCATGCACTGAGAATAAATACAGAATTGGAATGCATGCACTGAGAATAAGTTGTACGGATGTGGAATGCATGCACTGAGAATAAATACAGAATTGGAATGCATGCACTGAGAATAAGTTGTACGGATGTGGAATGCATGCACTGAGAATAAATACAGAATTGGAATGCATGCACTGAGAATAAGTTGTACGGATGTGGAATGCATGCACTGAGAATAAATACAGAATTCATAATGACGTAAATAGGGATGAATGAGAACTTAAGGTTTGATGTGTTGAGTAAGATGAAGAAGAGCACTCTGAGATGGTTTGGACATGTAGAATGAATGAATGAAGAAAGACTAACAAAGGAAATATACAGTGCTAATGTGAGTGGAAGGCGTTATAGAGGAAGACTAAAGAAAGTATGGTTGGATCAAATTTAGAGAAAATATAAGAGCTGCAACACTACGGTGGTTATCCTGTGACACGGAAGAACTGAGGCGATAAGATCATCCACAGAGCTTGAGCTGCCCTAAAAGAAGTCATTTATTCTACTTATATGTGGAAAGATGCTGGTTTCTACCAATGGATACTCCGTCATCAGGGTATCATCAGTTCACTAGCAGGTGCGATTGACTTTTGGGCTGCTAGGATAGCCGTGCAACCACTTAAATAAGATAGTATTGTAACGGTTTCAAACAATTGCCCTGCTAAAAGAGAAGCAAGTGCGCTGGCTGGGACATGTGAGTCACGTAGAAGATGATTAAGTGTCTAAAGACATTCTTTATGGAGAGTTTTGTGATGCAAAAATATCTCATGGATGTCAGTGTCTCCGTTTCAAAGATGTATATAAAAGAGTTCTTTACTATATAACACATCGATCAATAAGTCCCAGGACTAACCAACAGATGGCGCTTCTAATAACGAATCCATACCATTCTCAGTTAGTACCAGCGTTTAGAAGTTACGTGTCAAACTTTCATGACATTCCGACATTGTGTCATTGAGTTACAGTGGTTTTAGTGACGCTACTTTTGCTATTTTCAAAACAATGGAAAAAACCGAATTTCGTGTGTTGATAAAACATCGCTTTTTAATGGGAAAAAATACCGTTCAAACTCAGCGATGGCTTGAAAAATGTTATCCGGGCTCTGCTCTGTCGAAAACAACCATTTGTCGGTGGTATGGTCCTCTCTGTATACCCTGACAGAGGAATGGCGCGGCGTGATATGTACGTACAGTACCCGGTGATAAGTAATACACATCGGGCTTAAGAAAGAGACTGTCAGCAATAATCGGCTAACTTCCGCTTTGTAGAGCGTCGTCTCTGTCATTCATACACATGTGTCGATTATGGCCGACAGTCTCTTTCTTAAGCCCGATGTGTATTACTTACCACCGGGTACTGTATGTATGTTTGTTCTTTAATATTCACTTTTTTATTTTGTTTAATATTTCCCTTGGTTTGATAAGGAGTATCGCAATCTTGGTCTGACATAAACAATAGATAAACAGAACCATCCTGACATAAACAATAGATAAACAGAACCAACCTGACATAAACAATAGATAAACAGAACCAACCTGACATAAACAACAGATAAACAGAACCAACCTACCCAAAAAGTCACGAAAAAATAAAAATAATTAAAATACTTTTCACGAATAAATTAAAAATAGCACGTTCAGTGCTGAGAACACCTATAACCATTAACATAAACTTTTGCTAGATGCTGAGAACGTCTATTGACATTCTATCCTGAATTTCTTTGGATGTATTCACAAACTCCGGACCCAGTTATTGTGGAATCCATCTAAAGAAATTCGAAATAGAATGCCGATAGGCATTTTGAGCTCACACCAAAAGTTTATATGTCTAATGGTAAAGAAAAACTAACTTTCTGAGAAAAAAATTGATTAATGTTACCTTTCACTGCTGGCCTGCAGATCTGGGAACTCCTCCCCATTAGCCATCTGCGGGGGCGCCTTAGGGCTCCGGCCTGTCGGGGCCGGCTTGGCACCGTACGCCTGCTCGTCTTCCCAATTGCGAGTGTACTTGTTGGGGCCGCGGCTAGAAAAAAACAAAAAAATAAATCATTTCAAAAAGATTCCAGTCTAGTTTTCACTCAAGACCTCTTTAATATCTTCCTCGTTGGTTGGAAGATATTGTCACATGGCAATAAGACCGCCAGGTTGTACTGTATACTACGAAAGTGTAATACAATACAGTCGTTTTGAACATATGACACTTTAGTGAGATGATTTCTGTACGTGTATGCTCACCCTATTTCACAAAGCAAAGTGTTTCAAAGAGTATTTCAATGAGTTATATACTTTACATAAAAGGTGACTGGTTCTTGAAGGATCCATATTGGTTTGGAATCAAACCTGTTATAATTTTGAGGCCTGATCGCCTGTAAAATATAAAAGAATATAACAGTATAATTTTTACCCGTATTTCCTGCGCCGTAGTGCTCTGGGAGGTCCCTCCTCGGCCCGGATATCGTACCCGTATATGGCCACCAGCTCATCACTGCTCTTAGGAGCCTAGGGCAAACACAAACAATTAGAGTAGGTAAATGTCAGCATTATGTTTAACAGTAGAAAGTCAATTTTTTTAAATTAAGAAAAACATATATATATACATACATCCATCCATCCATCCATCCATCCATCCTTCCATCCATCCATCCATCCATCCATCCATCCATCCATCCATCCATCCATCCATCCATCCACCCACCCACCCACACACACACACACACACACACACACACACACACACACACACACACACACACACACACACACACACACACACACACACACACACACACACACACACACACATACATACATACATACATACATACATACGTACATACATTTAAATTTTTCGATTACCATAACTTTCGATTATGCAACATTCATTTTCAGGTCTTTCTCTTCGATATCTCTCATACAATTTACTTATCAAAACTCTGCAATTCATCTTCACTCTCCGCCAACACTACAATATCATTTGCATACAGTAATCTACACATGTCGCTATTCGACATTTGCATGCCACCAATTGACCTCTGTAGTTTCTTCAAACATGAATCTATATAAATATCAAACAACCTGGGTGACATAACGCATCCTTGCTATACCCCTTTCGAAATATTAAACTAATTCAGTCAAGGCAATAAAAACATGATCCACATAAATCAATCACCTACCGGATAAAAAGTCGACAGCCCGCAAGGCTCGGAACTCCAGCGTATTCATCATCACGCACATCTAGCATGTGCGAGTTTCGTATTTGACTGGGTCATTTTTTCAGGTTCCATCAGGAATCGAACATCCAGGTGGAAGTCAAAGCGTCTTCTAATTAGACCACAGATAATGGTGATCAGATACCATTTGATATGTGATACGGTATCAGGATTATCAAACTTTATCAGGATTAGCATGTTTAATGTTATTATACTATTCTTCTAGACTCGTGTTTTAATAAGGTATACTCGTAAGTTAGTAAATACTCTCGGGTGATGATCTTCCATCAGAAATGGAACTTTCAAATTGATAATTTGACTAAGCAAATAAGAAAATTAGCTTGTGATATGTTGTCTGAAAGAAATATATTAATTGTATACAATAGTCTTTGCAATGCAAAATTGAGGTATAGATTGATTGGGAGGGGAGGAGGGTTCAAAATCATAATCGAAAAAATTGAGAAGATTGAGAAACTAATAATCAAGATTATATTGAAAAAGCCCTTATGATATTCACGTGAGCAACATTTCAAAGACTATTATGTTGAGTTTAAGACAAATGTATTGGGTGTTAACATAAGTTGTGTCCATTTTTTTCCAAATGAAGAGAACAAGAGGACACAACAAAAACAAATTACAACAAATTAGTCAATAATGTATTCTCCTTCATTATTTACAACTTCTTGCCAACGTTCTACAAGTTTTTCAATGCCTGTGCGATAAAAACCATCCGGTCTTGACTCGAGGAATTCGTCCAACCATGTTCGCAATTCGACGTCATTATTGAAGGAAACGCCGCGTAAATAGTTCGAAAGCGACCGGAATAGGTGGAAATCCAGCGGCGCGAGGTCTGGAACATACGGAGGGTGCGGCAGGACTTCCCAACCAAACGTTTTAATGGCATTTTTTGTAATGTTGGCGATATGAGGGCGGGCGTTATCGTGTTGTAGAATAACGCCATATTGCCGATCCGGCCTTTTTTGTTGAATTGCAGTGTTGAGCCGCTGCATTTGCAGAATGTTTAGCTCCGCGTTGATTATCTGATTGCGTTCAAGTATCTCGTAGTGGATGACGCCTTGCCAATCCCACCAGATGCAAATCATCGTCTTGCGCGAATGCAAACCTTGTTTCGCTCTGGGCGTTGCTTATTGACCATAACTCACCAATTCTTTCCGTTTCTTCATATTCACATAAAGGCACCATTTTTCATCATCAGTAATGATGCGGTAAAGGAATCTTTGCTTGTGACCATGCGTAGCTCGATGGTGCGGGAGCAAACCAGCAGAAATTGTCGAATGTTGATTTTTGTTGTTTTCACTCAAAACATGTGGAACCCAAGCGCCGGACTTCTGGACTTTTCCCATTGATTTAAGATGGCGGTAAAGTCATGTGACTACAATTTTACGGTGGTTTGAAGGGGATCTTCACGAATAATATGGTTTAAGCGGTCCTCATCGAAGTCCACTGGTCGTCCGGAACGCTCCATGTCTTTCAAGTCGAAATTACCGTCCTTGAAACGCAAAAACGCTGTCTGTCCTTTCATTCATAGCATCTTCACCGTACACTTTGCAAATATCGCGAGCAGCTTTGGAAGCTTTATTCCCTCGATTGAACGCGAACAGAAGGTGTCGAAAATGCTCACTTTCGTCTACTTGACATTCCATTTTGAAGGCTTGTAATCAAATATAATAATATATGTAACGTAAAAGCAAACACAATATCTTGTAGAGCAGAAAATTTTCTTTCGAATGACGTATAACCTTTACCATTTTGTTTTACTTTTGGTGCTCATTTTTAAATTTGAAAAAAAAAACGGACACATTGTTAACACCTTAATATATAGTGAAAATGGTTCTCAAGATTAACTAACACTCTGGAACACATAGGACGATTGACATTTATCAGACCAGGAACAATAGTAGAGGAAATATTGTCGTTGCTGGGCTTCGTAGTCAAGGATCCTCTTGCCCCTCCAACGTCAATCTTGAGCTCCTCTTCCACGTCGATCGTGTGATCTTATCTAAGAAAACAGTTCGATCGTAGATGCGCACTCCCTCCCGCAGATATCACAGACATGTGGTTCCTGCTCTGGCAATATTGTCTAGAAATGTTGGCGCATGTTCGCAGCGCGCAGACTGTTTCTCACACGTCTAGCCGCTGAGACGCCATCAGCCCGAGAGCATACGGCTCTCCACCCCTTACGGTCCCGAGCCGCCTGCTCCCAGTCCTCAGGCGCCCCGCACAAAGTAAGCGACTCTCGCAGACTGGCCTTATAGCACTTTCTCTGCCCACCAATCCTTTGCTTGATCACTACTTCGTAATGTAATGTATTTTTTTTAATCACATGTTCAGTTCATCGCAAATTTGCATTTACAACCATATATTCGACAGGTTTACAGTTTGAGCGTTGCAGGATCGAGACATTTGTGACATGATCACTCCACAAGATCCGAAGAATTCGACGAAGGAAATGCTGGTGAAATATTTCAAGACTTCAAATGTGCCTTCTATAGGGAACGCAAGTCTCAGACCCATAGAGGTGTGGAGAGGACAACGGGCTTGTAGATTGATATCTTTGTAGAGATGTCTCTGCTGTAGAATGGTTTATTTATTTATTTATTTAACACTTTTATTGCAAATACACTCTGGCGGGCTTATTGCCAGGCGGCAATCTCTTCCAACCAATCAGACAAAAGTAAATGAAGCAAGTTACGTGGTCGCATAAATCATTCAAATGACTATCCATCCCCACGAAATCCATAAACATATACATGAGCACATGCCCACGAACCCCACAAAGATGGACAATCATCCGAACATTCTTTTTCATATAAAATGAGATATCATCAATCAAAAGGAAAGGAAGGGATGGTGGAGAGGAAAGGAATAGAAAAATCAGGAATGAAACACATTATTTTACTGACTAGAAATTAAGAGTTTTTTCAGTCGCTTCTTAAAGCATGCCAAGGACGGATCGAGTCTTATATTGGTTTGTAACTGATTCCAGAGTCTCACTGCATGGACAGTAAAGGACGACTTAAAAAAAAAGAGGAGCGGTGAACTGGAAAGGCCAATAAACAATCTCTGTTTGAGCGTAGCGCTAATACATGATTGGAAAGACGCTGAAAATTTTCGGCGAGATAAGAGGGGGCGGCGGGACAGTTAAAGATATTATACAATAGAGACAGTATGTAAATTTGGCGTCTATTTCTAACATTCAACCAGTTCAATGCCTTCTGGTATGAAGTTATATGATCGTACTTTCGTAGGTTGAAAATGAATCATGGACACACATTCTGAAGACGCTGTAATTTGTCCAGCTATTCCTCTGTAACATCCAAGTAACATACGTCCGCATAGTCCAGAATCGGAAAGAGCAGAGATTGTACGAGTAAAATTTTGATTTTAGTTTGTAGGAATCTTTGCAAAACTTTAAGGGAATGAAGGCTGAAGAAGATCCTTCGGCTTACCTCATTTATTTGATCCCGCCATGCTTTGTCATTTAGACACGTAATACTAAAAGAATGAAAATTTCTTTCGACCAAAGGCGTCATATTATTTTAGCACCTAAGATCTATAACGCACTACCAGAAGTCGTTAACTATTTTAAAGTTCAAATACACAATGAAAGAATGGCTCATCTATCATGGCATTGTTGAATCTGTGAAAATATTGTTACACATTGAAAAATAAATAATGGCGGGGATATTATTTTATTTTGGTAAAGACTTGTTGCATTAAAATACAGATTTCTTAGTATTTGTGCATCATATAACAATTTGAGTGCGGTTATTGTTTGTGGTATCTTACCATTGTCGTTTTTATTTTATCTCGAACTATAAAAGTGCTAATCTCACCTGTATCTAGATTGTTTTATTTTTTAACGTTCTTTCCAGTGATGAGAACGTTTAATTAACGCATGTGTTAAACTGGTTGAATTTAAAACAGGAATTCCAAATTAGTCGGCCAGCCGTTTTACATGGTATCTGAGCATAGTAATTAAGCATTATGGGGGAAGTGGAATTTGTTATTTTTAAGATTATTGAACGTATTCTTATGATTATTGTAACATATTTTTATGATTATTGTAACATATTTTTATGATTATTATGATGTATTTTTATGATTATTGTAATGTATTTTTATGATTATTGTAACGTATTTTTACGATTATTGTAACGTATTTTTATGATTATTCTAATGTATTTTTATGATTATTGTAACATATTTTTATGATTATTGTAACATATTTTTATGATTATTGTAATGTATTTTTATGATTATTGGAATGTATTTTATGATTATTGTAACATATTTTTATGATTATTGTAATGTATTTTTATGATTATTGTAACAGATTTTTATGATTATTGTAATGTATTTTTATGATTATTGTAACATATTTTTATGATTATTGTAACGTATTTTTATGATTATTCTAACATATTTTTTTGATTATTGTAATGTATTTTTATAATAATTGTAACATATTTTTTGATTATTGTAATGTATTTTTATGATTATTGTAACATATTTCTTTAAAATCCTGCTATTTTATTATTGTATCTTTCTTTGTCATGTAAAATAAATAAATAAAACTTAAAACATAATAATATTAATAAAAGGACAATTTATACAGTGCCATTTATAGAGCTTTTAAAATTATTAACATGAAACAGAGACGGTTTCTTCACTTAGTGTACTCATGCATGAGGTAGAAATAGATTGATCTAATTAAAATATTACTGGAGAAAATTAACATCAACCACAGATAAAAATCACCAATTCATTAAATATACGATGGGAGGTCAATAAATTGGTGGAATGAAAATGTTAAGGGTGAGGGCAGTTGTACGCATGTTCCGATAATATGAGTCATTATTAGTATATTCACTAAGTTTTAGTCTAATTTTGAGAGTATTGTTTAAGATATCGTCGGGAGAGTATGGCAAATGTTAATAACACCCCAAGTATGGAAAAAGGGAAAAGGGAGGGGGCGGTAGTGCGCATGCGCATGTTCCTATAATATGAGTCATTATTAGTATATTCACTAAGTTTTAGTCTAATTTTGAGAGTATTGTTTAAGATATCGTCGGGAGAGTATGGCAAATGTTAATAACATCCCAAGTATGGAAAAAGGGGTTAAGCGAGGGGGTGGTAGTGGGCATGCGCATGTTCCTATAATATGAGTCATTATTAGTATATTCACTAAGTTTTAGTCTAATTTTGAGAGTATTGTTTAAGATATCGTCGGGAGAGTATGGCAAATGTTAATAACATCCCAAGTATGGAAAAAGGGGTTAAGGGAGGGGGCGGTAGTGCGCATGCGCATGTTCCTATAATATGAGTCATTATTAGTATATTCACTAAGTTTTAGTCTAATTTTGAGAGTATTGTTTAAGATATCGTCGGGAGAGTATGGCAAATGTTAATAACATCCCAAGTATGGAAAAAATGTAATATCTCGCCGTCATTAAGTTTCTCACAAAACCAGGAAAAGAACCTCAAATAATTTTGGAAGAAATTAGCGGTTTACGGGGACTGTTGTTGCCCTGGAAAAACAATGTTTGACAAGTGGCATAGTCTTTCTAAGCAACGGAGAGAATCGATTGAAGACAACCTCCAACCAGGATGGCCTGTTGAGGCCACTTCTTCAAACATAGTCGTAAAAGTAGAAAAGCTTGTGCTGAAAGATGCCCGCCTAAACAAACAATAGCTTCCAGAGATGGCTGGAGTATCACCTACGATCATTTAACATTCAGTGCAAGGTGGGTACCCAGAATTCTCACGCCACTTCAAAAACAACAACACGTCGAATGTTCACGACAGTTTTTGTACCTCTGCAGAAACAACAAAGATGAGATTTTGAGTCGAATTGTTACTGGAGATGAGAAACTTGGGCCCATCATTATGAGCCTAAGTCAAAAGAGACCATGTAATGGCATAAAAAAGGCACACAGCTCCCTAAGAAATTCGAAGTGTCGTAATTGGTTGGAAAAAATTATGTGTATGATTTTTTGGGATGCGGAAGGCATACTGCTGATAGATTACAAATATAAAGGCATCACAATAACTGGAGAGTACTACTCTGGTCAAAAGAAGCTGTGAAAGAGAAAAGAAGAGGAAAATGGACAAAAGGGGTGCTGCTTTTGCATGACAATGCACCTGTGCACAAAAGCAATTCTCGAAAAGAATCGAAGCAAGAGTCTAGAGTACATTAGAGTTAATCGTAAATATATTGAAAAAGAAAAATGAAATTGCTTTTTTCCCCTTCATTCCGCGAATTTATTGATGGTAGCCTGGGAGTAACTGACATAAATAGTAAGCGGGAAGAGCGACAGTTGAGATGGTACGGGCACATAAGACGGAGACCACCAGACCATACTGTAAATCAGGCAATGTCTGTGGATCTTCCTCGACAGCCGTCAGAGGAAGACTGAAGAACTCCTGGATGACTCGATGCTCCAAAATCCTGCAGAGAAACGGCCTAGATAAAAGCGACACCCAGAACCGAAGAATATACAGCCTGAGAACGAGAAGACCCGACCCCAACAGCCTACCTAGGCAATGAGTTGGGACAGTGCACAGGAAGAAGATTCCGCAAATTTATTGATCTTCCCTCGTAATACATTAATAATATGACTGTTGTAAAAACCAAATGAAAAATTTTAATTATGAAAACATACTGATATCAATTTAAACCAATCAAAAAATAGACAATCAAAATCTAATAAATCCCAATTCAATTGAAAAACTCAAACAGAGAAAAACAAAATACTTCTGAAAGCGCTACAGTAGCGTCTCAGCGAGAAACATACCTGATCATTCTCATTGAATTTGTCGTGTGTCCATTTATCGGGAGCGTTGGCCCTACTCTGGCGGGGCTTGCGCTCCACCCCCTCCCTAGACGGGGTGCCGCCAGACTCCCGGCTGGGTCCCCCCTCCCTGCCGGTCCCCTCGCCGGCCACAACCGTGCCCTTGCTAACTACGCTGCCCTCATTTGTAACGCTGCCTTCTTCCTCGCTGGAAATTTTTAGTAATTTAGTCGATTTGGACTATTAACATCATAAAGAGAGTGCGAGAGAATACAGAAATACAAAATGCTACAATAGATACATAAATACCAGGTCTGTAAATATGAAACCAGATTTTTTTTATAGAAAATACACATTTATTGTATGAAAATGGTAAAAAATATTTTATTTAAAGTATTGCTCATCGCTAGCTAGCTCTGGCAATTTGTGGATGCCACGCCAAAAAAACTGTTGCTCTTTTGAGGCAAACCAATCATCGAGGTATTATTGTAAGAAGTGAAGCGCTGCTCAGCAAGTGTGTGTCCCATCGATGCAAATAACTAGTAATCGGCTGGAGCCAAGTCTGTCCTTTCAAACGTATGGACACAGCTTCTTGTGTCACATTTAATTGATCCGCAAGTTGTTGTGTTTGAGCGTCATCCTTATCCAACAATGCTTGCAATTCGGCGTCTTCAAACTTTCTCGGTGGTCTTCCACGTTCTTTGTTTTTCACGTCAAAATAGCCACATTTGAATTTTTTAAACCACTCAAAGCACTATGATTTACCAATAGCATGCTCACTGTAAGCTTCGACAAGCATTCGATGCGATTCTGCAGCAGTTTTCTTCAAATGGTAACAGAAAATCAATGCTGTCCGCAAATCGTAGTTTTCAGGCACAAAAACAGATATGTTATGAAAACATATGTAGTTGTATTAAACTTTATTGTTGTGAGTTAAAAATCTTTGACAAATGTAAACACAAGAAAAAGGCGCAAATGACGCGGTTTGACAGTCACTACATTGACAACTAGAGCCATCTATGAGCAAATTCTAGTTTCATATTTACAGACCTGGTACAGTGCCGACGTTCTACAAACCCGAAGTTAGCCGATTATGGCCGACAGTCTCTTTCTAAAGCCCGATGTGTATTACTTACCGCCGGGTACAGTACACCGTTACCCTGCTGGGTTTGGAAAAGAGGAAAGAAAACCAGACTTTCCTATCTTTACACACATATTTCGCCTCTTCCATATGCATACACATTTTCATACAGCTCTGATGATTTGCCTGACATTTTAAATTTCCACCGTTCAATATTCTTAAAGTGACTAAAGAATTTCATATTGTAGAATGGCAAAGTCAACTACCCTGATAAGTGTTACATAAATTAAAAAATATACATGACATTCCACAAAGGCTAAGGCCACACCGAAGTGCTTCGCTTAGTGCTACGTGACTAATAGACTAAGGCCTCGGCCCCACAGGTAGGAGCCTTGCTTGATGCTTAAAGCTACGCTGCGAGCTTTCACTCCTTTAACCTTTCCTTCCCTGTGTTGGGTATCTTCTACACGTTGCTTCTAATAACCATCAATATCTCTATAAATATAATAAATACAAGGTTAAGATTTTAGGTATTACTCCATAATATATTTACGCATTGATTTAAAAAATAATATTAATAATTATCAGAATTTATCGACTATATCGTAAGTATTTCGTGAATATCGGAAACAAATTCGCATTTAAACGTTGTGAGTGCCTCGATCTTGGGTCTTGACGATAGGTGAAGAGTATGCGGGAAGCGCGACACTATATTCGCATCTCACTTTTGCATACGTCACTGAATAGCGAGGAGCTCAATTGTCTCAGCCTCGCAAGTGTAAGCCACGCCCGAGTTAGCCACCAACCCTGCCGCGCCGCAGTAGCTGTTGCGCTGGCAACGAGACTAGATCTACGCCCGTTCCGTGAGCGTTTCCAGATGGTTTTTTAATGTTTTCAGCAAATAAATCCCAATTATTATAATTTTTAACTTCAATTATAATTAATTAAGGGGATTATCTATGAATGTTCTTATTTTTCCGATTCAAAATCGCTAATTTTTGATCGCGTACTCACTACCCAACACCGGAGCGCGCGTTTCAATTTTATCACCGTAAGGGAAAGGTTAAAATTGTCCAAATAATGCTCGGTACATGATATTTGATCTGAAAAGACTGGATAATCAGATACAGAAGTATTAAGTTGATGCCGTACCCTGGAGCCGTACGGTCGTCATGCTCGTAGAAAGTTCCCCTCTTGGGGATGTACTGAGGGTTCCTCCTGTCCTCATCATCGTCCACCCTCTCCTTCTGGATGCCCGGAGCAGCCTGGAAACATAAAAATATTTTTACATCACGTCCCTTACGAGGTAGGAAGACAAGAGATATTTGCAAGCTTTTCTATCCAACTACACAACTTTCCCCTCTTCCACACATTCATTTATTTTATTTAATTAACGACACAACAGTGTCTTTATATACAAATGAACATGTGACAGGTTATACAAGTACTTAAAATTATTGACAAATAATACAAAACTTTATCTTAAACTAACATGAAGATACAAAAAGCAGTAGTAATAATAAATTAGTCATTGTTTAAAATTATTTAATAATTATATGCATATTTAAGTTCAATATATGTACGTCTTCTTCTCCCTGGCTCCATCCCAACTCACTGTCTGCGAAGACTGTTGGGGTCTGTCGTCCTCAGGTTGTATGCTCTTCTGTCCCGGACTACGTCTCCCAGGCCGTGCCTCTGCATCAGGTTATCTTTTTGCACTACCCACGAATTCTTTGGTCTTCCTCTGGTTGTTATTCGAGGAAGATCCGTGGAGATTGCCTGGTTTCGGGTGCTCTGCGTCCAACGTGCCCACACTATCTCAATCTATCCGCCTCTCCTCCATCTTACTGTTGATGTCTGTAACACCTAGGCTTCCTGTCGCTTAGGGACATACCAGCTGACCATCTTAGCATGCGCATTTCAGCAGTTTCTAGTTGCCTAGAGTAAGAGTTATACAACGTCCAGTATTCGGAGCCATAGAGGAGTGCGGGTCTAACAATCGTTTGGTATACTTTTCCTTTTAAGTTCAATATACGAGGCATATCCAGAAAGTAAGTGTACTGAATTTTTGTAGGTTACAATTTTTTTTATTTAAACAAAAAAATTACGTGGTTACCGTATTACATATGTAAGCTATTTTTCGACATAGTCTCCATTCCTCTCAATGTAGGTGGTGAAGCGGGGTATCAACTTTTTGATGCCTTCCTCGAAGTAGTTTCCCGCCAACCCCTCCGTCCACTTCTCCACCTCCTCCTTTACCTCCTCGTCGGTTAAAAACCTTTTTCCACCCATGTGCAGCTTCAGGGAGGTAAAGAGATAGTAATCTGAAGGTGCTAGGTCAGGGGAATGCGCGGGATGGTTCAGGACATCCCATTTAAACGAGGCAAGCAGTTCCTTCGTGGCGTTGGCCGTGTGTGGTCTGGCATTGTCGTGCAGCAGGCAGACTCCCTTTGTCAGCATGCCTCTCCTCTTGTTCTGAATCACCCTCCGCAATTTTTTTAGGGTCTCACAGTATCTTGCAGAGTTGATGGTCTCCCCTTGAGGCATATATTCAATTAAAATTATGCCTTGACAGTCCCAAAACACGGATGCCATGATTTTCTTGGCTGAAATTGTGGTTTTGAACTTTTTGGCGGAGGGTGAAGAGGTGTGACGCCACTGTTGAGACTGCCTTTTGGTTTCAGGCGTGTAGTGTGCAACCCAAGTTTCATCTCCAGTAACGATGGAGCGGAGAAATTTATCTCCATGGAGTTTGCAGCGCCTCAAAAACTCTTGCCCTATTTATTTCGCACTTGGCGGGAGATTGGATTGACATTTTTCACGAAACGTGTTGTCGCGTGGACACTTCTCAACGTACTGACCTCGAACCGGTCTCGTTGCGGAGGGGAAGGGTCAGGCTACACGGAAGTGTAGCCAACATGTCGAAAATAAAATCCATCCGATCGTGAGAGCCTCAGTACACTTAGTTTCTGGATACGCCTAGTATGTATGTATACCACAAAATATTACCAAACTTCACCGAGCAGATTTACGTAATTGTCGAAGATTTATTTTATAGAGGTAAAGAACTCAGATTTGTTTTTAGTGGAACAACGCTTACATAGAACAAAAATTGGATTTTTGGAGAATTTTATGGATAGATCTTGAGATATAGAAAACACATGGGCTCACTTGTAGAACGAGATGCAAGTTGCTTTGCAGAACCGAAACCATCCACATGTTGATGCAGGGTTACTCAACTCCAGATGCAAAGTATTATCCTACATTCATACATCATGCACAATTTTTCGTTGATTTACTCTCTCTTTGTTTTCGTTGACTTCGTACGTCTCAAGCTTTTCGAGATATCTGTAAATATGCAGAATTTTGGACATGCTTTTTTTTGTGTTACAGTGGATTAATAGTGCATATGCATATTTTTAATAGATAATTTTTTTCTTTCTATTTGTATGCAAGGCTCTTTGATTGCCTGAGCCTTGACCTGTCTCAGATTTGTATTTTATGTCTGGTGGATGGTATGCATGTGCGTACTGCTTTTCAATATTTTTTTGTATAAATTCATCATCATCCTACATTCATCCACTGCAAGATATAGGCCTCTCCAAGTTGTTTCTAAGAAATCGTGTCCTTTGCGCATTGCTGTCACGTAATCGATGCTTGCTTACTCATCTCATCTACCCAGCGTGTCTTTGGTCTTCTTACAGGCCCAGTTCTGCTTACTGCATATCACTGGATTATTTCTTACGTCCAATGATGGTCCGTTGTTCGGGCGATATTTCCAGACCACTTCCATTTGTCTTTTAACGACCTCTGTAACATCGTCAACATTTGTTTGGTCGTTTATCCACACATTTAGTTTGCGGTCTCTCCTGTTATAACATAGCGTGCACCTCTCCATGCTGTGTTGTGTTGTCTGGAGCTTTTGTATCATTCGTACAGAAAGAGTCCATGTTTCGTATCCATATGTTAGTACTGGTAAGATACAATGGTAAGGAACCTTCCATTCGAGACGCATTGGTATAATACCTTTCTGTATAATTTACGTGACAAGTTGTATTTATATTCAAGCGTACTCAAAATTCTAATTTGAGTATCGTAACCATTTTTAACACATCATGGCATTGTAACACAGGTGTTACACTAATTTAGGAATTTTAAAAAAAATCCAGAAACTCGAACGTAATTTCAAATATGGCAACACATTCAAATACTATACATGCACTATTGTGTGCAGTGGTATCATCTGGTGATAAATATTGACAACACTACAACCTTTCAAACAACATCGGGTCAACATGTCCGGACAGCGTGAGCGCGTATTGAAAATTGGGGTAAATAATCTAAATATCTTATTATGTTAATCACTGCATGTAGAGAAAATTGTATTCAAACCATTTTATTTGTTGATAATTCAACTATGTAAATGTTGTTCATGTTTTAGATTATAGAATCATTTTATAGCGCATTTTGAGTTTTATAAAAATTGATATTTTGGCAATGTAACGTGGGAGTTACATATTAAAAAAACCTATAAGGAAAAGTTGTGATTTTTTTTCCTCAATGTTCCTTCATAACTTACCATATAACAAGGAATCACCAAAGAAAAACGTTAAAATTTGGATAAATTGAACTTGGCCAAGATAAGAGTTAATGGTCGATAGAAGACCGTACATTGTTATATTGTAAAATAAAAATAAATAATTGTATGAATAAAACGATATTTTGAAAGAAGGTAAAAGTAAGAGAAATCATAGAAGATGCAAGAAAACCTATACGGATATGGTCGAGTCAAGTCTGGCGTTCTATCCTTTGCCTATTCCAGTAGGGAAATGCTGTGATGGTATTCACGTACATATAAAACTCAGGCATGACTCGGCTAAATTTGACAGAAATTCTAGTTACCAGTAAGATCATATCGAACTATACCACACTTCCTCTTACTAGAAAATTTGACAGAAATTCTAGTTACCAGTAACATCATATCGAACTATACACTTCCTCTCACTAGAAAATTATAATATCCATAAAAAAAATCTAGTATCATGGATATCTTTAAATCGAACTGGCAGAAAATGATTATTGTGAAAACAGAGAAGTAAAACACAACTTAACAGTCTTTGAAATGCACTGACAATGGCTAAGTAACCATTAATTTAAAAAATTCAATCCAATTTAAAATGAATTTTAGTTTGTGGGGCCATTAACTGAACATATCGCAACTTAAATGCAAGACTGTCACAAGTCCAAATTAATCGTCAGATGATAATACGAGGCATATCCATAAAGTAAGTGTACTCAATTTTTGTAGGTTACAATTTTTTTTATTTAAACAAAAAAATTACGTGGTTACCATAGTACATATGTAAGCTATTTTTCGACATAGTCGCCATTCCTCTCAATGCAGGTGGTGAAGCGGGGTATCAACTTTTTGATGCCTTCCTCGAAGTAGTTTCCCGCCAACCCCTCCGTCCACTTCTCCACCTCCTCCTTTAGCTCCTCGTCGGTTGAAAACCTTTTTCCACCCATGTACAGCTTCAGGGAGGTAAAGAGATAGTAATCTGAAGGTGCTAGGTCAGGAGAATGCGCGGGATGGTTCAGGACATCCCATTTAAACGAGGCGAGCAGTTCCTTCGTGGCGTTGGCCGTGTGTGATCTGGCATTGTCATGCAGCAGGCAGACTCCCTTTGTCAGCATGCGTCTCCTCTTGTTCTGAATCGCCCTCCGCAATTTTTTTAGGGTCTCACAGTATCTTGCAGAGTTGATGGTCTCCCCTTGAGGCATATATTCAATTAAAATTATGCCTTGACAGTCCCAAAACACGGATGCCATGATTTTCTTGGCTGAAATTGTGGTTTTGAACTTTTTGGCAGAGGGTGAAGAGGTGTGACGCCACTGTTGAGACTGCCTTTTGGTTTCAGACGTGTAGTGTGCAACCCAAGTTTCATCTCCAGTAACGATGGAGCGGAGAAATTCATCTCCATGGAGTTTGCAGCGCCTCAAAAACTCTTGCCTTTTTACAAAATTTCGCACTTGGCGGGAGATTGGGTTGACATTTTTCACGAAATGTGTTGTCGCGTCGACATTTCTCAACGTACTGACCTTGAACTGGTCTCGTTGCGGAGGGGAAGGGTCAGGCTACACGGAAGTGTAGCCAACATGTCAAAAATAAAATCCATCCGGTCGTGAGAGCCTCAGTACACTTACTTTCTGGATACGCTTCGTACATACATATTTATTTACATGATAAAGTACAGTAGAGCGGCGATTACACAGAGCACAATTCTCCGTGAATTGGACTAACCGTGGTCCTCTGAAGTAAAATTTTTTTTTTTCAGTAATCCTGAAAAATATTTTTAACGAATGTCCACATTTTAAATATTACAAAAGCAAGGACTAAAAACTGTTAATAAAATCTATGTTTTATTGACCAACAATAATAAGTTGGTGGTGTTACCCTGCATCCACACTGACACGAAAATATGCGGAACCATGGTTTCCCAATGTAATTGTCGCAATGTAGGGATAGGCAGAGAGGAGAAAGTGTCTCCAATTGAGATACACCTTTCGCATCTTCTACATTCATACACTTTCTCATCGACTTCGTACAACCAAATCAAAACAAAATTAACCTGTAATAAATTATATGTATAATATATAAATATCGATAGTAGTTTAAATTAAAATAATTTGTTCACTTACAGACATTTAATTCCCATTTTATTTGATTAATATATTATTAATATTTAAGGCATTGTGGAGGTTTAACACTTGCCTTACTGTGCTAAACAATTCCGCCAGCCACTGTGCTGGACGCTCAGCATCCAGTGAAAAATGTATGTTTTAAATTAAAATTATTATGTAAGTCCTGGTCACTCACTATCCATCATAGGGTGGCAAGTGTTAAAGACATTGTAATTTGTCAGAGTGGCGGAAATGAGAACCCTACGCTCCATCGCAGGCAGAACTCTTAGAGATCGGATCAGAAATGAGACGTTAAAGTCTGTATGTGGTGTTGAAGACACAGTGAGGTGGGGAAGAAGCAGAAGGCGTTTCTGGAGGGATCATGTAGACCGCATGGAGGATACGAGACTGACGAAAATGGCTTAGACTGAAAACCCTAGAAGCAGGAGATTACCAGGAAGGCTGCCGAAAAGGTGGAAGGACAGCTGGACGTCATCAGCCCAGGACAGCCCACCGTCACAAACAGGTCATACGACCTAGACCAAGAAGAAGAACATGAAGTAATTTGTTTTATCAAACACTGTTTATTCCACTTTTTTGTAACGGTATAACACTACCGGTTTCAAGGTTTACAAATTACAAAGACATTTAATTCTCATCTTATTGCAAATATTCATTTAGTTGTAAACTTTGTAGTTTTGTTGTAGAATAGATTAACTCTATAAAATCTCTCTAGATAACAGCAGTCTTGGGCCGAGTTGTTTAAGTATACTCAAAATATCAACCATGGACGCGCCAACCGAATGCGCCGATGTCGCCCATGTGAATAGAACTATCAAGATCCTATGAAGTGGACATCACTTGACACTGGCGTATACTCCTTCATATATAGGAGTTCATGGCCATTATTCAAAAAGAAGAAGAAGAGTTTGTAAAAATTCATTCTTTCAAAATACGAGGCATATCCAGAAAGTAAGTGTACTGAATTTTTGTAGGTTACAATTTTTTTTACTTAAACAAAAAAATTACGTGGTTACCGTAGTACATATGTAAGCTATTTTTCGACATAGTCGCCATTCCTCTCAATGTAGGTGGTGAAGCGGGGTATCAACTTTTTGATGCCTTCCTCGAAGTAGTTTCCCGCCAACCCCTCCGTCCACTTCTCCACCTCCTCCTTTACCTCCTCGTCGGTTGAAAACCTTTTTCCACCCATGTGCAGCTTCAGGGAGGTAAAGAGTAATCTGAAGGTGCTAGGATAGGGGAATGCGCGGGATGGTTCAGAACATCGAGGCGAGCAGTTCTTTCGTGGCGTTGGCCGTGTGTGGTCTGGCATTGTCATGCAGCAGGCAGACTCCCTTTGTCAGCATGCGTCTCCCTTATTCTGAATCGCCCTCCGCAATTTTTTTAGGGTCTCACAGTATCTTGCAGACTTAATGGTCTCCCCTTGAGGCATATATTCAATTAAAATTATGCCTTGACAATCCCAAAACACGGATGCCATGATTTTCTTGGCTGTAATTGTGGTTTTGAACTTCTTGGCGGAGGGTGAAGAGGTGTGACGCCACTGTTGAGACTGCCTTTTGGTTTCAGGCGTGTAGTGTGCAACACAAGTTTCATCTCCAGTAACGATGGAGCGGAGAAATTCATCTCCGTGGAGTTTGCAGCGCCTCAAAAACTCTTGCCTTTTTACAAAATTTCGCACTTGGCGGGAGATTGGGTTGACATTTTTCACGAAACGTGTTGTCGCGTCGACACTTCTCAACGTACTGACCTCGAACCGGTCTCGTTGCGGAGGGGAAGGGTCAGGCTACACGGAAGTGTAGCCAACATGTCGAAAATAAAATCCATCCGGTCGTGAGAGCCTCAGTACACTTACTTTCTGGACTTGCCTCGTATCATAAACTTGATGGATGTATTTGAAATGTGATGCTGGAGAAAGGATGTTACGAATTTCATGGACAGCAAGGCGAACTAACGACTCCGTTTTCGAAAAATGAGAATCATTGACAGATTGTCGATAATATGCTTTCGACGAGGTCTCCGATTCTTTAGGCACATTGCTCGTGGCAAAGGAGACAGTTTGTAGAGGTTCGTGGTTGCTGAAAGTATAGAAAGACAACGTACAAGAGAAAGAGTCATAATGCGTTGGATTGACCAAGTGAGAGACGCAACAGGACAACTGCGGAGTGCAGAGATGGATGGAGACGAATCGTCAGAGGTTATCATGGGAGTAACAATGCTTAGTGATGAGCTAGACAACAGGATGATGATGGGTGCCTTATTGAGTTGCAAAGGATGTGTGGATAAGATTTATTCAATATGTCGTCATACTCACGAAAATTATCTTGAAACAATGTTATTTTAACTTATCACAGTCTTGCACTGGATTTTACTATATACGATTTAAACAAAAATATTTTATTACGTGATTAGTGAATAGCACATATTTTCGTTAATTTAATTTTGATTTATAAATTAACATTTCTTGTCATGCACACTTATTACTGGTTCAAGTTATTAACATTTAAGTTGAAAATAATTAAACTAAGCTATAAAAAAATTAATTTTATAAGAGAAAGTATCACAGGATATATTAACCAGTTCTGTAAATATGAAACCGGAATTTGCTCATAGATGGCTCTAGTTGGCAATGTAGTGACTGTCAAGCCGCGTCATTGGCGTCTTCTTCTTGTGTTTACATTTGTCTAAGACTTTTAACTCGCAACAATACAAGTTTAATACAACTACATATGTTTTCATAGCGTTGAACATGTCTGTTTTTGTGCTTGAAAACTACGATTCGCCGACAGCATTGATTTTTTGTTACCATTTGAAGAAAACTGCTGCAGAATCGAATCGAATACTTGTCGAAGCTTACGGTGAGCATGCTCTTGGTAAATCACAGTGCTTTGAGTGGTTTAAAAAACTCAAATGTGGCGATTTTGACGTGAGAAACGGTGAACGTGGAAGACCACCAAGAAAGTTTGAAGACGCCGAATTGCAAGCATTGTTGGATGAGGATGACGCTCAAACGCAACAACAACTCGCGGATATATTAAATGTGACACGAGAAGCTGTCTCCATACGTTTGAAAGCCATGGGAAAGATCCAGAAGGTGGGAAAATGGGTTCCACACGAACTGAATGAAAGACAGCAGGAAAACCGAAAAGCCACATGCGAAATGCTGCTCGCCAGGTACAAAAGAAAATCATTCCTCCATCGAATTGTGACTGACGATGAAAAATTGATATATTTCGAGAATCATAAGCGTAAAAGATCATGGGTAACTCCAAGCAAATCAGCGATATCGACTGCAAGGCCAAATCGCTATGGACGGAAGACAATGGTCTGTATTTGGTGGGATCAGAAGGGTGTTATCTATTATGAGCTGCTAAAACCTGGCGAAACCGTTAATACTGAACGCTACCGACAACAAATGATGGATTTGAACCGAGCATTGCTGGAAAAATGACCAGAATATCAAAAGAGGCAACACAAAGTGATTTTGCTTCATGATAATGCACCATCGCACACAGGAAAACCGGTAAAGGAAACGATTGACGCGTTTAGTTGGCAAATACTTTCGCATGCGGCTTACTCACCAGACTTGGCTCCATCCGATTACTACTTATTTGCATCGATGGGACACGCACTTGCTGAGCAGCGCTTCACTTCTTACGAAAACAAACGAATAAGAGGTTTTTTGGCGTGGCATCCACAAATTGCCAGAGAGATGGGACAAATGTGTATCTAGCGATAGTTAATACTTTGAATAAAATATTTTTTAACATTTTCATACAATAAATGTGTATTTTCTATAAAAAAAAAAGGGTTTCGTATTTACAGACCTGATATACACCCCACTTTGTATTAAAATATTTTTATCCACAAAAAATATATATTTTCTAAGTCACGCCGATTTGAAATTAATAAATCCAATGTTTTTACTTCATTCCAGTGGTAGTCAAAGGATTACGTCGCACCGAGTGAACCGCAAATGAAGATTCATTACAAAAGAATATAGTTACATTCATAAAATAATAACATTTTATATTTTTTAATGAACAATATTTAAAAAAATATAAATCACTACTTAATTTTTTTTAAATTATGTTATCATGTACATTTTACCATTGATAATTAAAATAAATAGAAATAAAATGAATAAATATAATAGAAAAACATTGAAAAATAAAATAAATAGAAAAAGACATTGATAAATATAGAAAATAAATTTTAAAAAAATGTTGAAAAATGAAATAAATAAATGAATAGAAACAATATTCGTAAATACTATGTTATAAATAAATTAATAGAAAAAAACATTGAAAAATATAATCCATAAATTAATAGAAACAACATTGATAAATAAATGAATAGAAAAATCATTGATAAATATAATGAATAGAAAAAATATAATAATCAAATGAAAAGAAAAAACATTGAAAAATATAATAATCAGATGAATAGAAAAAACATTGAAAAATATAAAATATATCATATATAAATAAATTAAATAATAACAAGTAAAAAAATAATCTACTCGTAAGTTAATCTGATATTTTTTGTAAAACAACCCTTTTTGATCTATTCCAAGAATACGCAAAACACTAATATAGGGCAGAGCTGCAGCAGAGTGTCTAGGGGTGGATCCCCTAGTGAAATTATTCCAAAAAGGCACACAGCACAAATATAGGGCAGAGCTGCAGCAGAGTGTCTAGGGGTGGATCCCCTAGTGAAATTATTCCAAAAAGGCACACAGCACTAATATAGGGCAGAGTTGCAGCAGAGTGTCTAGGGGTGGATCCCCTAGTGAAATTATTCCAAAAAGGCACACAGCACTAATATAGGGCAGAGCTGCAGTAGAGTGTCTAGGGGTGGATCCCCTAGTGAAATTATTCCAAAAAGGCACACAGCACTAATATAGGGCAGAGCTGCAGCAGAGTGTCTAGGGGTGGATCCCCTAGTGAAATTATTCCAAAAAGGCACACAGCACTAATATAGGGCAGAGTTGCAGCAGAGTGTCTAGGGGTGGATCCCCTAGTGAAATTATTCCAAAAAGGCACACAGCACTAATATAGGGCAGAGCTGCAGCAGAGTGTCTAGGGGTGGATCCCCTAGTGAAATTATTCCAAAAAGACACACATCACTAATATAGGGCAGAGTTGCAGCAGAGTGTCTAGGGTGAATCCCCTAGTGAAATTATTCCAAAAAGGCACACAACACTAATATAGGGCAGAGTATCTAGGGGTGGATCCCCTAGTGAAATTATTCCAAAAAGTCACACAGCACTAATATAGGGCAGAGTATCTAGGGGTGGATCCCCTAGTGAAATTATTCCAAAAAGGCACACAGCACTAATATAGGGCAGAGTTGCAGCAGAGTGTCTAGGGGTGGATCCCCTAGTGAAATTATTCCAAAAAGGCACACAGCACTAATATAGGGCAGAGTTGCAGCAGAGTGTCTAGGGGTGGATCCCCTAGTGAAATTATTCCAAAAAGGCACACAGCACTAATATAGGGCAGTGTCTAGGGGTGGATCCCCTAGTGAAATTATTCCAAAAAGGCACACAGCACTAATATAGGGCAGAGTGTCTAGGGGTGGATCCCCTAGTGAAATTATTCCAAAAAGGCACACAGCACTAATATAGGGCAGAGTGTCTAGGGGTGGATCCCCTAGTGAAATTATCCAAAAAGTCACACAGCACTAATATAGGGCAGAGTATCTAGGGGTGGATCCCCTAGTGAAATTATTCCAAAAAGGCACACAGCACTAATATAGGGTAGAGTGTCTAGGTGTGGATCCCCTAGTGAAATTATTCCAAAAAGTCACACAGCACTAATATAGGGCAGAGTATCTAGGGGTGGATCCCCTAGTGAAATTATTCCAAAAAGGCACACAGCACTAATATAGGGCAGAGTGTCTAGGGGTGGATCCCCTAGTGAAATTATTCCAAAAAGTCACACAGCACTAATATAGGGCAGAGTATCTAGGGGTGGATCCCCTAGTGAAATTATTCCAAAAAGGCACACAGCACTAATATAGGGCAGAGTTGCAGCAGAGTGTCTAGGGGTGGATCCCCTAGTGAAATTATTCCAAAAAGTCACACAGCACTAATATAGGGCAGTGTCTAAGGGTGGATCCCCTAGTGAAATTATTCCAAAAAGGCACACAGCACTAATATAGGGCAGAGTTGCAGCAGAGTGTCTAGGGGTGGATCCCCTAGTGAAATTATTCCAAAAAGTCACACAGCACTAATTTAGGGCAGAGTGTCTAGGGGTGGATCCCCTAGTGAAATTATTCCAAAAAGTCACACAGCACTAATATAGGGCAGAGTATCTAGGGGTGGATCCCCTAGTGAAATTATTCCAAAAAGGTACACAGCACTTATATAGGGCAGAGTATCTAGGGGTGGATCCCCTAGTGAAATTATTCCAAAAAGGCACACAGCACTAATATAGGGCAGAGTTGCAGCAGAGTGTCTAGGGGTGGATCCCCTAGTGAAATTATTATATCTCTACTCATTTTAATATTCAAATAAATAAAAAATATCTCGAAACACTCACATTAAACAGGAATAACAAACTGCTTATCATTTTGTCCGTATTAGAATGGAAAAATAGACAAAAGCACTGGCCGAGTGGCTCTCTACCGACTGCCTCAGCTAACTGACTGTCTGATACTTTCACAGGTGATCGAAGAAAGTCTACAGTAAATGCAATAAATATAAAAAATATTCAACGGCCGAAAGTAGATCATCAATTATAATGCAGTACTCATCTCATATTGAGTGGCGACTCTCAAACTGGGGCCGGCAAACCGTATCTAGGGGGTTCCATCATGACAGAGAGTATAACATTTATTAATTTAACACTTTTATTGCAAATACAATCTGGCGGGATTATTTCCAGGCGGCAATCTATTCCAACCAACCAGACAAAAGTAAACGAAGCAAGTTACGTGGTCGCATAAATCATTCAAATGACTATCAATCCCCACGAAATCCATAAACACATTCGAGAGCATATGCCCAGCAGAACTCCACAAAGACGGACAATCATCTGAACATTATTTTTCATATAAAGTGAGATATCATCAATAAAAAGGAAAGGAAAGGATGGTGGAGAGGAAAGGAAAAGAAAAATCAGGAATGAAACATGTTATTTTACTGACTAGAAATTAAGAGTTTTTTCAATCAAATCTTAAAGCATGCCAAGGACGGAGCGAGTCTTATATTGTTTTGTAACTGATTCCAGAGTCTCACTGCATGGACAGTAAAGGACGACGTAAAAAATGAGGACCGGTGTACTGGAAAGGCCAACAGACAATCTCTGTTTGAGCGTAGCGCTAATCCATGATTGGAAAGACGCTGAAAATTTTCGGCGAGATAAGAGGAGGCGACGGGACAGTTAAGGATATTATACAATAGATACAGTATGTGAATTTGGCGTCTATTTCTAACATTCGACCAGTTCAATGCCTTCTGGTATGAAGTTATATGATTGTACTTTCGTAGGTTGAAAATCAATCTTTGACTTGTCCAAGTATATCAATGTGTAACTTTAGAACTTTTGCATACACCGACCTGATTTGTGTGGATTCCATTGAATATATTAATTTTACGTGTATATATTCACATTTACAATTTTCAAATTAAAAGTATTTCAGGAAATGATTAACGTATATAGATATTCTTAGATAAAATATTCAACCTGTAAAAAGACATATTTTTAATAACAATTTATAGCAGGGAAATGTATGTTATTGCTGCCAAGTTCGTACTTTTCTAACCTTACAGAGAGAGTTTATTGCTTTGTATACATGTGTACTTGAGTGTCACTGTTTGTCAGGTTGACGAGAATGTGCAACGGGGTTTTACATAATCAAAAATCGGAAAGAAGTATTGATTTATTTTTTCATGCTATATGTCCTCAGTGAGATACAGGCAAAAGCCTAGTTTACTAGGGACACGACAAATGAAAGGCAACAAACCAAAATCCATTAAAATTGTGTGTCCAAATTAAATTACCTGTTGTTTTTTCACAAATTATGTATATTTCTTGTCATGTGTAAAATAAAAAATAATATAAAATGGTGGTGTGCCTTCTCGGCGGGAAAAAAAAACCTTCCCACAACTTCAAAAATCTTCGCCTATCGTACCCAATGAATTTTTCCTACTTTAACAATAACACTATCCAGTGAGGAGACACAGACAATGCTACTACAAAACTAAAAATATCCAACATACAAGGGTCTTTTTTTAAATTGAGCGTTTTTTTTAATTCTTGGATAAAACACAGATGGCATCGCGAACTTGCCTGGCTCTTGTGACATTTGAGAAGTGTAATGTATGGCATTTATAAAAATGGATTCGTAAACAATATAACAAAGCGTTCAAATTGAGAATTATTGTATCTATTGTAATCTCCGGTAATGGTGATGTTAATTGGCCTCCAAGATCATGTGATCTGACACCATTGGACTATTTTCTCTGGGGTTACGTGAAAATTCAGGTCTATAAGAATGACCCCCAATCAATTCCTGAGCTGAAGGGCGAAATTATTCGCGTTATTGGTGAGTTAGAACTGTAATTATGCCAAAATGTCATCGAAAATTTTGACAAAAGAGTGGACATGTGTGGAGCTGCAAGAGGTGGACATTTTGCGGATATTGTTTATTGTGTTTAAATGGCATACATTATACTTCAATGACCAATAAAAAGTTTTTTGAAATCAAAGCAAATTGTTTATATTCAATCATTTAAATTTTTTTTATCAAAAAAACCGCTCAATTTGAAAGACCCTGTATATGTTTGTGTCTTTGATAAATTTCTCAGTACGTCATGTATTTATGTAGACTTTTATTCGCAGTGAATGTGTTAATCATGTAAATCAATGAACAAATTGAGAAGATACGTAAAGAAAAAGTTATCAAATTATTTTTAAATATATTTTTTATAACTGTGCAAAGGGTATTGGCTGAAAGATGTTCTCGCGGCTGGGCTCGCCCTCTATTGGTGGGGGTATATCTCTACTGGAAGGATGTTATGAGATAAGGTTAGACATTTTACTAGATTTTCAACTCCATTATCTTGAAATATACAGTCTGTCCAATGCGAAAGGTGACTGATGGGAAATGACATACAAAACATTGTTTATTTTTAGTTTACATTACCTTTTATTAAAAATAGCCTCCTTGTGAGTCAATACAATACTGGAAGTGGCTGTAAAATTTTCTGAAGCACTCCTGAAACTCATTCTTCGGAATTGCCTCCAAAATCACAGTTGAAGCTTTCTGGATGTCTGAAATCGTGTCGAAACGCTTTCCTTTTATCGCCAATTTCAGTTTCGGGAACAACCAGACGTCACATCGAGCTAAATTAGGCGAATATGGGAGGTGATCAATACTTTTTTTGGCCAAGAAATTGCGTAGAATTTAGCTTTTGTGTGTCAGTGCATTTTTCTGCAACAAAGACTATGCCCCTTGTTCCTGGTATTCGGGTCAAACACAAAGAATCCTGGTCCAAAAATTATTCAAAACACCCAAGTACACAACAGCATTCACCATTTGACCTTCTGACGTGAATTCCTTATGGATAACTCCTTTGGAATCAAAGAAAACGGTGAGCAGTCTTGATTCGGCTCTTCTGCATGCGCATTTTTTTCAGTTTTGGAGATTGTGGACCCTTCCATTCCGAGCGCTGACACTTTGTAAGTGGCTCATATGGAAATCACCATGTTTCATCACCTGTTACAATGCTTGACATGAAGTCTGGATCCATATCAGTCGCTCTTTTCATGTCTCTGCAGTGCTCCACTTTGCAAACTTTTTGATCGTCAAGTCAGTGTGCAACCTTTCGTTTGCCCAAATTTTCTGTTAAAATGAGATGTATAGCGGATTTAGGAATTCCAGTGAGCTCCTCGATGAACCTAGTAGATGCACAATGATAATTTTGAAGAATTTCAGCAACTTTTTGAACATTTCCTTCAATTTGAACTGTCAATGATGATCCAGATCGCTGATTATCTTCAATGCTCTCTCTACCATCATGAAATCTTGCATACCACTTAAAAACGTTCTTATGACTCATTGCTCTACTACCATAAACAGTTTGAATTATTTCAAACGTTTCTGTGGCACTTTTACTTAATTTAAAACAAAATTTTATGTTGGCACGTTGCTCCATTGTTGCTTTTCCGACCGAGACTCAGAAGGTACGTCATTACGAATGGAAGATAGTTGATATGTGTCGATGATAGTTAACTCATTTATTCATCCACAGATGGCACTGGTGGTTACGCGAAAATAAAATCAGTCACCTTTCCCATTGGACAGACCGTGTTAATGCAAAAGGATATATGTACATACTATGTTTGCTATCAATAATTCTAGTTATTTATTAAATTAATAATATTTTTATTTTGAGGTTATGTACGTTTATTATAATAAAAATCACAAAAATAATTATACTTTTTTACAGTAGACATTAATTTCTTCGAAAGTTTTTGATAACAGATGAAATAAGAAAATAAAAAATAAAAGGGGTTCTTGTAAAAAAATATTTGAAAGTTACTGTTCTAACCTGACCATCGCCACTCTCTCTTTCTGACAGATCGGAGCCGCTGTGCTCTGCCGAGCCGTACTCAGAATCCCCGTCATCGTCCTATAAAAAAAAAAGTGCATCAAATCGCTTTGCATTTATCAGTTAACCGTTGCATTGAAACCATTATCATATTGCTGACAAGACACCGCGCACTCACGAAAAAAAAATTGCGACTGACCTAATTATGAGAAATTGGTGTAAACTACGAATTCAATTAACCTGTAAAATACGCAACAATCAAATATACTAAGAACGAAATCTTGTCCTTTGATCATTATCACACCTTGGTATACATATTTCCATATTTTAATCAGTAAACTAACTACGAATTAAAACTAAATAGTTAATTTTAAATGTAGGTCGTTCTTTCGTTTGCCACCTTTGCAGTTAAAAAGATATCAATTTAACATAAAACAAAATAAGTAAAGAACTTCAAAACCGTATAAAAAAAAACAAATACAAATCATTCATTGGAATCTATAAAGAATAAATAAATAAAAAGTAGGTTGCACTGTTAACTATTAATTAATTCTGTGTAAATATATATTTATGAACTACAACAATGAGATAAAAATTAACATCACTAGACTCATTTATTCGATTTTTAAATTAATTTGATCCATTAATAAACTCACATCTCCTGAATTCAAATGATTGTCATCTTCGTATGAGGCGTCCGAGTAATCGCCCGAGTCCATACGATCCTTGCGTCGCCTCGCGAGCGACATGTTTTGTATTAGGGAAGCAATCTTGAATTATTTTGTCGGCTTTACGCCGAACGACACCAATATATTTGTAAAAAAAATTCTATCAGGAAACTACCACACGACGAATTCTTAAATCGTAATGACTAAAAATGTCAAATTCTACTATACGTGCTTCAAGAACTATAGTCATAGATCAAATTGAGCAATTTCACTTTGTTTTTGTTTTCCTCTCCTTCTAAAAAATAAGTGAAGCAACTAAGTTGTATTTTGTGGTAAAATATTGCAAGATGAATAGGGGCAAATGAAAACTCGCTACGATATTTTTAAATACATATATAAACAATCTTTATTTTTTAAATCCATTTGCAAACAATCTTTCTTTTTTAAACCCATGTATAATATATATTTTTTTAATTGAAACCAAACTTGATTTTCTTATTGTGATTCTTTTTTGGTACCTTATGCTTTTTGATGCGTTGATAAATACAATGAGAAATTTGTCGTAAGAAATAAAATATTTTCTTTTAAATTTTGAAAGCGACAGCTTATTGTTTTTGTGCTACTAGAACATATTTAACATTTTTAATGAATATAAAAACATTGCTCACTCATATGTGAGATCCATTAAAATAAAAAGACGAGATTCATCTTTTCAAAACAGGATCGATTCCAGTCATGACCGTGATTTATGGGTGCTGTGAAATATTGGCTCTCTAAATAAACCACTTACGATGTCCAAAAATATATCGTGGTCGCTATAAAGGGTAGATTCGAAAACCTAAATATCCTGTCAAAAATTAAACGATGGAGTAAGGCATCTTGCCACTAGATTGAAACTTCAAATACATACTCACCACTTTTCAGCGGGATAAGTCTCTCCACGAAGTTGCCTTTCTGGAACAATTCCTCACCTGATTTACTGCCTTAAAGACTGAATATCACTTCACATGAGATCCGTTTCTAACTGCTCCAACCATCTTACTCTGGAGGAATAAGAATGCCAGTCTAATTGTTTAATAATTTTGTTGAGTTGTCATTATAGCCTTGAGCTCCTTGAATACATTCCTCCATACACAGTAATATAGCCCATAAAGACTTTTATTGTTTTTATCATTGTAAATAAGAAAACATTCTTATGCTTTTGTCATGGTTGGATTAAGTAAATATTTAAAAGAAGGAAACGTAAAAAGTTAGAGAAACTGTAGGAGTTAAATAAAAAGGTATATGGATGTAGAAGCGAGGGATGTGTTTTTCAATTTTCAGATTAGTAAATTGAGTACTCTGTCCTCTCTGCCTACCACGGCAGGGAATGGCGTGATGGTATTTATGTTTGTATTGAATTTATTAATATATTTGCTAGTTTTGTACCCCATAGCCTTTTTTTTTTTTATTTCGAATGGCAATAAATTGTCTATGGTTCATGTTGACATTTGATGTCATGTGTCAGTGTAGTTTGATAATATTTGTCAAACTGGAAATAAACACTTTCAAATAACCAATTATTTTATTTACTCATTAAATATAAACATATTTGTATCGATCCATTGTTTACCGTGATAATTGTAATGAAAGAGTGAAACTCGATTCAGGAAGCCTTACGATAGTTTTAGACTGAAATTTAACTAAATAATTTGACCCATATTTTATCGTGAACATTGAAAATGGAAGCTTCAAGGTAAAATTTTGTTGCATTCGTATCTTGTACAGTTTTTTCTCTTTCCTCTGCGCTAACTTGTTGAAAATTGTATGTCAAGAAGGGGAAGAAACAATTGCTTTTTATTATCGTCTTGGTAATAATTTTATAAAACTCTGTTTCTGTAATTTAAATACAAAAGTAATGATTGCAAAACACTGCTTTAAATACAAAAGTAATGATTGCAAAACACTGCTTTAAATACAAAAGTAATGATTGCAAAACACTGCTTAAAATACAAAAGTAATGATTGCAAAACACTGCTTTAAATACAAAAGTAATTATTGCAAAACATTGCTTTTAGTATCATTAATAAAAAATCTTATTCAATTAATATTTTTTAATTTTATTTATCTATAAATTAAGCATGTGGAACGAATGAATGAAAAAAGGCTAACAAATCAAATATACAGTGCAAATGTGAGTGGAAGGTGTGGTTGAAGAGGATCAAGGAAAGAATGATTGGATCAAGTGTTTGATATTTTGAAAGAAGAGAATGTTAAAAGTCAGAAAAATCATAGGAGCTGTATGAGAAGGTGTATGGATGTAGAAGAGGCAAATGATGTGTGTTGCGATAGAAAGTGAAGCTTTTCATTTTTGCCTATCTCGATAGGGAGACGGCGTGCGTGATGGTAAGTATGCAGAAATTGACATCAATTCATAACAAATATACTTGAACCGGACATTATCAAAGTCTGTGAAGATGATAGTCCATAAAGGTGTTTTAGTACCGACTTTGATATTGGAAGTGAAACGTGGATGTGTAAAAATACTTAAAAGAGGCAAATTAATGCTGTAGAAATGCGTGCCCTTAGAATAATACATAGTGACAATGTATGACAGAATACGGAACGAAGTGAACGAAGGATGAATGTTAATGTTGGCTGATGTGTTGAGTAAGATGAAGAAGAGCGCTCTGAGATACTATGCGTATCCACAAAGTAAGTGTACTGAGGCTCTCACGACCGGATGGATTTTATTTTCGACATGTTGGCTACACTTCCGTGTAGCCTGACCCTTCCCCTCCGCAACGAGACCGGTTCGAGGTCAGTACGTTGAGAAGTGTCCACGCGACAACACGTTTCGTGAAAAATGTCAACCCAATCTCCCGCCAAGTGCGAAATTTTGTAAAAAGGCAAGAGTTTTTGAGGCGCTGCAAACTCCATGGAGATGAATTTCTCCACTCCATCGTTACTGGAGATGAAACTTGGGTTGCACACTACACGCCTGAAGCCAAAAGGCAGTCTCAACAGTGGCGTCACACCTCTTCACCCTCCGCCAAAAAGTTCAAAACCACAATTTCAGCCAAGAAAATCATGGCATCCGTGTTTTGGGACTGTCAAGGCATAATTTTAATTGAATATATGCCTCAAGGGGAGACCATCAACTCGGCAAGATACTGTGAGACCCTAAAAAAATTGCGGAGGGCGATTCAGAACAAGAGGAGAGGCATGCTGACAAAGGGAGTCTGCCTGCTGCACGAAAATGCCAGACCACACACGGCTAACGCCACGAAGGAACTGCTCGCCTCGTTTAAATGGGATGTCCTGAACCATCCCGCGCATTCCTCTGACCTAGCACCTTCAGATTACTATCTCTTTACCTCCCTGAAGCTGCACATGGGTGGAAAAAGGTTTTCAACCGACGAGGAGGTAAAGGAGGAGGTGGAGAAGTGGACGGAGGGGTTGGCGGGAAACTACTTCAAGGAAGGCATCAAAAAGTTGATACCCCGCTTCACCACCTGCATTGAGAGGAATGGCGACTATGTCGAAAAATAGCTTACATATGTACTACGGTAACCACGTAATTTTTTTGTTTAAATAAAAAAAATTGTAACCTACAAAAATTCAGTACACTTACTTTCTGGATATGCCTCGTAGTTTGGACATGTAGAACAAATGAATGAAGGAAGACTAATAAAGGAAATATACAGTGCTAATGTGAGTGGAAGGCATTATAGAGGAAGACTAAAGAAAGTATGGTTGGATCAAATTTAGAGAAAAAACATAAGAGCTGTCAACTTGGGCTGCAACTCTACGGTGGTTATCCTGTGACACGGAATGACTTAAGGGCTGTTAGGATAGCCGTGCGATTGACTTAAGGGCTGTTAGGATAGCCGTGCAACCACTTAAATAAGATAGTATTGTAACGGTTTCAAACATTTGCCCTGATAAAAGAGAAGCAAGTGCGCTGGTCGGGACATGTGAGTCATATGGAAGATGATTGAGTGTCTAAAGACATTATCTATGGAGAGTTTTGTGATGCAAAAATACCTCATGGATGTCAGTGTCTCCGTTTCAAAGATGCATATAAAAAAGTTCTCTAAGATTTTGAAATGGATGCTGACAAGTGGGAGTCTCTTGCTTAAACTGTTGAAAGTGGAGAGATGCTTCAGACAGGAAACATGGTCCATGATATCAGATGGTTAAGGGAACTGGAAGCGAGGAGACAGTTAGAGTGGTCAATTTTAGACTATCTTACAGGTGTGATACCTGTGGTCGACTGCAGAATTTATTTCCATAGTCACAGTAGTTCCAAACAACGGCTTGGGACTTAGATGAAATGCTGCATTTCCATCGTTTTTCATAAAAAAATTACTGCCATGGTTGTGCTGGTATCCCTGAGTTTAATTTCTTTGCACCAGATCCAAGTCTCAACATACTTTACATTTAGCGAATGCTTCAAAGTGTTACTAGTGCTACGGAGTTATATAATTTTTGTCAAAGATTATTTTAAAACAAGTAATAAACAAGTAATTGAACAAGCAACCCAGTTTAGATATCTTGGCAGTGAACTACTCAGCTCTTATGACCTCCCCAGAGAAGTAAGGCCTCAGGTAGATAAAGCTGCAGTTGTGGCGGGCTGCCTGAGAGATGTCAAATGGAGGAATAAAGATATGAGAACGGATAGCGAGGTACGCATTTATAAGACCTGTGTGCGACCTATCCTCACATATGGCATCGAAGCGAGGGCGGACACTGTCAGGACAAAAAGTATGCTAAGGACAACGGAAATGAGAACTCTACGCGCTATTGCTGGGAAGACTGCGTGATCGTGTAAGGAATACCACAATCCGAGAGGTCTGTGAGGTCCAAGATGTGGTCAGATGGGGACGACAGCGTCGACGATACTGGCACCAACATGTACAGAGAATGAATTCCACAAGAATTCCATACATAGCTCTGCATGGGGTACCGGATGGACGGCGTCCACCAGGGAGACCCCCGGAACGATGGAGAGATAGCTGGAGCTCAGCATCACAGGAGGATAATCCTGCAGTAACAAACTCTTGAGTCTATGGAAAGTTTAAAAAGAAGAAGTAATATTTGAGTTGAATATTTTTTGCATTTAAAGTATCATTCATTTCATTTAAAGTATCAACCTAAAACACATGTTTACCCATTGCTAATCTTAGGTGATTGTATAGCCCCATTGTGGGGAGATCATTGTGGGTGTGCCGCAGAGTGGGAGAGCCTCTTGGCAGAGCAGATAGGACTGCAATCTATCCATTCGTTTTTTAGAGATAGATAAAATAATCAAAGAATGCATGAAATTAAATTAAAGCTAAGAGGTTTTTCAGTCGCTCGCTTGTATTGATATCTATGGATAATTTTTCATAACAAATTCCAATTCGCAATACAGTTTTCGTTTTTACCGATTTATAATAATAAAACAAAATATGTATCATAATTCATCAACCTCACATAAAAAAGATATATATAAAAAATATTAAAAAACTTACTCCCTGGGTACAATATAACTAACTCACTAGCTTACAGGTTAAGTAACATTCTACTCAAAAAGTGGTAAAATTGCTACTTGTAGGACAAAGTTCGGTACTTGTAGCACATTTCTTTATGACACTGACCTATTTTCAATAACTGAATTTGTTTTTTTCAGCGTTGAAGCATTAGTAGGCGAAAACGACATACAGAGACTGAGTGATGGATTGGTAGAGATATACCAAGAACCTCTGGAGAAGGTTGCTGGAAGTTTATCGGAACTTACGTAAGTGTGAAATACTTTTCTATTTTCCAGCTCCCTTCTATTACGTGGAGTCCTCTTTAGAGTCTTCTCTCTACAGAGTTTGCTGTTGCTGGATAAGATCCCTCACAACACCCAGCTCTCTGATATCATCCTCCACACCATCTATCCATCTTTTCTTTGGACAACCTCTACGCCTTCTCTTGTCAACCTCCAGTCTAAGCAAAAATCGACCAACATACTCTTCTGGTCTTCTAATGATGTGCCCTAATCATCGCAACCTAGTTTCCCTTGCTTTGTTATTTATTTGTACCACTTTGAGATTTCCTCTGATATATTATTGTAGTTTCGTACTTTGACTCTACGAGTGACACCTACCATCCACTTCAGTATCCTCATTTGCTGCTTGATACTTCCGTTCCTGTGCTCTAGTTTACACAGAGCATTTTACACCATATTCCATCATCAGTCGTATGACGGCCCTTCATCTTGGATGGCATTCTTTTATTACAATCACCTCAGTGATTGGTTTCCATTTACGCCAGATGTTTTTAATTCAGTTCACTGTATCTATGTTATTATTCCCTTCAACATCAGTGTATGGAACATCAGACTAAGATATTTGAAGGAATCAACTGAGAGATTGCTGTCCTAGTTGAATGGTTCTAACCTCCGTTTGCTTCTCCTAAGAGACACTGCATATGTATTCATTAACTTTTCCTTCCCTGTGTTGGGTATCTTCTACACGTTGCTTCTAATAACCATCAATATCTCTATAAATATAATAAATACAAGGTTAAGATTTTAGGTATTCCTCCATAATATATTTACGCATTGATTTAAAAAATAATATTAATATTAATCAGAATTTATCGACTACATCGTGGGTATTTTGTGAAGATATCGGAAACAAATTCGCATTTAAACGCTGTGAGTGCCTCGACCTTGTGTCTTGACGATAGGTGAATAGTATGCGGGAAGCGCGACACTATTCGCATCTCACTCTTGCATACTCCACTGAATTGCGAGGAGCTGAATTGTCTCAATGTCGCAAGCATAAGCGTAAGCGCCGGGGTATGCGACTGACGTTCCGCGCCACAGTAGCTTCTAGGCTTGCAAATAGGTTACACGTACGCCCGTTCCGTGAGCGTTGCCAGATGGTTTTTTAATGTTTTCAGCAAAGAAATCTCAATTATTATAATTTTTAACTTCAATTATAATTAATTAAGGGAATTATCTATGAATTTTCTTATTTTTCCGATTTAAAATCGCTAATTTTTTTATCGCGTACTCACTACCCAACACCGGAGCACGCGTTCCAATTTTAACACCGTTAGGGAAGGGTTAATGTCTGGATCATCAATTATGCCACATGTTTCCAGTAGGAGGCAACAGAGACTGCCTTATCATTTGCAACAATCAGGTCCTGTCCTGAGCATGTTGTCCCGAAGTTCGGACAAACTAGCATATGTTATGAGTCTTGTATATCTCCACAATCATATTCAGTGCTATTTTTGTTCAAGAAACCCCATCTTAGCTTGTTCACCTTCCATCTAGTCACCCCTAATCGGAGTATCTAGTCTCTACAGTGATCTTCAAGTAGGCCAATGCAGTTGATCTCCAGGTGCCATTATGTGCGAAACTTGTAGACGTAAGACGAGTGCTCGAACAAGCTTCCTCAATTTTTGACATATACAACCACTAAATGCTAGCATTTTACCGTCGCAATAACATTAAGAAGTGCCGGATCCACATATCTTCATGTTGGTGTTGTTAAGTTTATTTAATGCGGGATACAAGTGATACATGGTTAGCCGTTTATGTAGAACAATACAAACTTAGACACTACAAGATGTTTTGTGACAATAATGAACAAATTATATTCAGAGCATTGTGACACAGAGTATTGTCGATATGGTGAATACAAAATGTACCCACATATCAACAGGTGTGTATGCGGGGAAACACCACCAACTTATTAGCATTAGTCAATTGGTATAATGTTAATCATAGATTTTATAATAGTTTAGGTCATTGCTTTATAATTTTCACATTTAAAATTTCGAAAAAATATATATTTTTTGCAATTACTAAAAAAAATTGTACGACAGAGGACTACTGTTAATCCAACTCACGTTAATTGAGCTTCGGATAATCGGCGCTCTACTGTGTATCGCAATTTGAATGCCTGCAAATGAAGTAACGTGCTCAAAACAGTACACAAAGTCTAGCGTTTTACTACATACCCTACTACACGTTTTACTACCACCACCTTTTATTGCGATAAATAATAATTATTTATTGAATACATTAATATTTTCGTATCGGCGTGGTCACGGGGAAACCCCACCAACTTACTAGCGTTAGTCAATTGTTATAATGTAAACCATAGATTATATAACAGTTTAGGTCCTTGCTTTGTAATTTTTTGACTAACTTTTACTATATAATATAAATAAAAATTTTGTTATGATTCAAATGATACTTTTTACAAAACCAGGTTTTAGTCCCTGTAGTCAAATTTAACAGGTGTCTCAGGAGGATGTTGGGAATCAGGTGGTATGACCACATAACAAACGACGCTGCACGCCGGCGCACCCGGCAGGGTTCTGTCGTCTCTGGAATTCGGGAGAGGTGTTGGTCCTGGCTGGGACATGGTCTGAGAATGCTCGATGATAGTTGACCGAGGAGAGAGCGCTGTTTTTCTGTCCATTGGGGTCCCGACGGCCTGGAAGACCCTCTCTCACGGTGCACCGTTGCTATGACAAGGAAGTCAGAGCGTTAGGAATGTCGTGGAGGGAGATTACCAACACCGCCCAAAACCGCTCTGAATGGAGAAGACTGGTGGCCTCCCTATGTTCCCTTGTGGAGCTTTAAAAAAAATAATAAAAGAAGGGTGAAGTCAAATTTGAATGCAATTATCATTTGCCCAGAAATCGTTCACCTTTTAAAATCAATTGTAATTTGTTTTATCAAACACTGTATATTCCACTTTTTGTAACGGTTTGATAAAACAAATTACAATGTCTTTAAACCTCCACAATGTTTTTTTTTTTTTATTAAACAAATTAAATTATTGTACAAACATTAGTCAAGGCTATACCTATATACAAATTTATAACTTAACTAATCTTAATTATATGTTATAATTTATGAACTTACTTCATCTTATTTTCCTACATATCATTTTATTTTATTTATTCAATCTTAATATATGAGATCTTAGAAATAATTAACACCTACATACTACTTATAACTAGATAACAATTCTTACACTAATTATTTAGCAAAAACAAGTCCACTCGTTCAGGCTACTTTTATTCCATCACATTCACTCAGACATTGGTCGTCCCAGCTAATAACCTCCACAATGTTTATGCCTTAACTATAAATAATATGTTAAAATCAATATTTACGAAGATGAATTTTATTTGATTTCCAGGAAAAAGCAGAAGACATTAATTGAAGATTTAGAATCACAAAACCTCAAGTTGCACAACAGTCAAAACTGTGATGCTGTTATAAATATGGTACGTGCATAAAATAATGTGTATTTTGTATGTTTTTTATTATCTTTAATTTTTAAGAAAAATTTATGTACATACGAGGGTGGTCCCAGAAGTACCCGACCTGACATATATAGATGACGGTTGTTGCTTTAAAAACTGACTATGGTAGAAAGTACTAAACTTATAAAGCTTAAGTTTCAAGTTTTAAGACGCTACGTTGTTTAGTATTTGTTTGGCAGCCATCAATAGTGAATGCTCTCAGTGAATTTATTAACATGGAAAAAATTGGTCACCGTTATGTGATACAATACTTTCATTTAAAAGTCCAACCAATATCAAAGCTGAGCTAGATTCTACTCTGGGGGAGTCTGCTCCTTCGTTTACAACAGTAAAATATTGGGTGCCAGAGTTTAAACGAGGCCGTACGAGCTGCCAAGACGAACATCGCAGTGGTCGACCAAATGAGGTGACCACGCCAGAAATGGTAATGAAAATCCACAAAATGGTATTGGATGACCGTCGATTGGAAGTGTGCGAGCTAGCAGACATGGTAGGAATTTCAAAAAGTGCTGTACATCGCATATTGACTGAAATTTTGAACATGAGAAAGCTGTACGCAAGATGGGTGCCGCGTTTGCTCACAATGGAACAAAAACAGCGTCGTGAGGATGTTTCAATCGAGTGTTTGGCGATGTTTCACAGCAATAAAGTCGAGTTTTTGCGTCGATTTATAACCATGGATGAAACATGGGTCCATCACTTCACACCTAAGACGAAGGAACAGTCAAAACAATGGATTGAAAGGGAAGAATCGGCTCCAAAAAAGGCGAAGACAGTTCCATCTGCAGGCAAGGTCATGGCGTCAGTTTTTTGGGATGCGCGTGGGATAATTTTCATTGATTATCTTCAAAAAGGAAAAACAATCAACGGCGAGTATTATGCGAACTTATTGCAGCGTTTGAGTGATGAAATCAAGAAAAAACGGCCGCATTTGGCGAAAAAGAAAGTGTTGTTTCATCAAGACAATGCACCAGTTCACACATCCGTTATCGCGGTGGCCAAAATCAATGAATTAAAGTTCGAATTGCTTCCTCACGCACCCTATTCGCCAGATTTAGCCCCCTCGGATTATTTTATTTTTCCAAACTTGAAAAAATGGCTCGGTGGTAAAAGATTTGCCTACAATGAAGAGGTGGAATCTACGGTTGATGGCTATTTTGAGGCGCTCGACGGTTCTCACTATAAACAGGGTATCGAAGCTATTGAACATCATTGGGAAAATTGTGTCGAGCTGAAAGGAGATTATGTTGAGAAATAAAAATATTTTGTGTTTTCTTTGTTAGGTCGGGTACTCTTGGGACTACCCTCGTACATCACATCATGTGTTGCGTGATATGACATTTTTATTTATTGTGACATAATTTCATATTAAAGTAGTTGAAATATAAAAGTAATATTTCTTATTGCATCATGTTTCGAAACCTCATTCTGATAACCTCTCTGAGTAAGATAACACATTTCTCCACCTCATAACTATTGTAGATGCAATAAAACTTCTGTTTATTGTTTTTGAAGAGACTTATTGAACTAAATGATAAATGCGATGAAACTATTTGGATATTTATTCATTTAATGATAAATAATAAATAAGACAAACAAAAAAAGTAGGAAAACTTAATTTATATTTCAGTGAAAATATCCTTAAAAGTATATACTTTGCCTTATGTCAGTCAGCACTTTCTTACGGTATATCAGTTTGGGGGAGGGGGATGCACTTTAACCCAAAAACACATATTGCAGGTTTCCCAAAAATTGATTGTGAAAATAATTAATAAACTTCCTGCTCGGTATCCCACGACGGAGCTTTTTAGAGAGTATCAGGTCCTGAACATAGCCAATTTACATCTCAAATCCATTCTCTGGCACTACCATCGAGAGGAAGAGAAGATGCAGACTCAGCAGACACACATGACACGCATGGCAACTAATGAAATGTTCACCATCCCTAGAATTAAAACCTCTTTTGCCCAAAGACAATATGCTTATTTGGCTCCCATTACATACAATGGCGTGCCGACTTCAATAAAGGTAAAGGTAGGAAAACCATTTAGACAGTCGATCGGAGCGTGGTTGTTATTGCGACAGGATTTTGAGTACTTGGGCTTTCAGGATGAATGACGAGTGGAAGGGATTTATGTAAGCTCGTGAGTGTGGGTTTCTTCTTGTTTTAATTTTGGTTGTTTTTGTATTTGTGTTTTTGTGTATTTTTTTTTTTTTTGTTTTAATTTTGTTTTGATTTTGATTTTTATTCTTATGATTGTGTGCGGTATAGTGTGGGATGAATATTTTTGGTATTTCTGGAGTGATGATGTGTGAGGAGTTGAATTTCGCAAGATGTTTCCAGTTGTAGTTGAGTGTCACTGTCAGGTTAATGAGAGCGTGCAACGGGGTTTTGTTTTTGTGTAATCAAAAATCGGAAAGAAGTATCGATTTATTTTTTTCATGCTTAATATCCTCAGTGAGATACAGGCAAAAGCCTAGTTTACTGGGGATACGACAAATGAAAGGCAACAAACCCAGATCCATTCAAATTGTATGTCCAAATCAAATTATCTGTTGTTTTTCTCAAATTGTGTATATTTCTTGTCATGTGTAATAATAAAAAATAAAAATAAAAAAATAGATTTGTATTTGTTGCATTTCATTTGTAGTGTCCCCAGTAAACTAGGCTTTTGTCTGTATCTTACTGAAGACATATAAACTTGAAAAAATAAGTTGATGTTTTTTTCCGATTGTTGATTATGCAATACCTCGTCGCAAACTCTCATCAATTTGATAAACAATGACACTCAATTACATATATACTAGGCGCATAAAGAACGATTGCGCACCACGTCTTGCGCCGATTCCCCACCACTGCGATCGTATGCGCGGCAGTTAGCTCTTTCCCCCGCTTCAGTGCGAGCTGAGTTTTGTTGCTGAACGGTCGTGCGTCTTTGTTCTGTAACCTTTCAAAATGGCTGCGCCCATCGAAAATCTCGCCAAATGTGAAGTGCGAGTTGTCATTCGTTTTCTGAATGCACAAAATGTTCGGCCTATCGAAATTTATAGGCAAATAAAGAATGTTTATGGTGATAGTGCAATGAACGAGGCATCAGTGAGGAAATGGTGCATAATATTTAATCAAGGAGGAACCAGTGTGTAGGACGAAGATCGGAGTGGGAGGCCATCACTCGTTACAGATGAGTTGAAATCTAAAGTTGAAGACAAAATTCAGGAAAACCGGCGTTTCACTTTAAGCACAGTACATGAATCTTTCCCACAAATTTCACGATCGCTCCTACATGAAATAGTGACAGAGCACCTTGGCTACAAAAAAATGTGTGCTCGGTGGGTGCCTAAGAATTTGAACACAGCGAGAACTTCAACGTCTTAAGTGGGAAATTTTAGGACATCCTCCTTACAGCCCTGACTTGTGAGCAGTCTCTTGGTAAATCACAGTGCTTTGAGTGGTTTAAAAAATTCAAAAGTGGCGATTTTGACGTGAGAAACGAAGAACGTGGAAGAAACCGAGAAAGCTTGAAGATGCCGAATTGTAAGCATTGTTGGATGAGGATGACACTCAAATGCAACCACAACTCGCGGATCAATTAGACGTGACACGAGAAGCCGTCTCCATACGTTTGAAAGCCATGGGAAAGATCCAGAAGGTGGGAAAATGGGTTCCACATGAACTGAATGAAAGACAGCAGGAAAACCAAAAAACCACTTGCGAAATGCTGCTCGCCAGGTACAAAAGAAAATCATTTCTCCATCGGATTGTGACTGATGATGAAAAATGGATATATTTAGAGAATCCTAAGCGTAAAAGATCATGGGTAACTCCAAGCAAACCAGCGACATCGACTGCAAGGCCAAATCGCTATGGACGGAAGACAATGCTCTGTGTTTGGTGGGATCAGAAGGGTGTTAACATATCTATTATGAGGTGCTAAAACCTGGCGAAACCGTTAATACTGAACACTACCGACAACAAATGATGGATTTGAATCAAGCATTGCGTGAAAAACGACCAGAATATCAAAAGAGGCAACACAAAGTGATTTTGCTTCATGATAATGCAGCATTGCTCACAGCAAAACTGGTCAAGGAAACGATTGAGGCGTTTAGTTGGCAAATACTTTCGCATGCGGCTTACTCACGAGACTTGGCTCCATCCGATTACTACTTATTTGCATCGATGGATACGGACACGCACTTGCTGAGCAGCGCTTCATTTCTTACGAAAATGGCTCAATGATTGGTTTGCCTCAAAGGAGCAACAGTTTTTTTGGCGTAGCATCCACAAATTGCCAGAGAGATGGAGAAAATGTGTAGCTATTGATGGGCAATATTTTGAATAAAATATTTTTTACCATTTTCATACAATTAATGTGTATTTTCTATAAAAAATCTGGTTTCATATTTACAGACCTGATTTATAAAAAAGAATATGCTTGTGAAAGGACAAGAAAAAAATCCGGTTTCATATTTACAGACCTGATATATCAGGTTTTAGCAGCCTATAATAGATAACACCCTTCTAATCCCACCAAACACAGAGCATTGTCTTCCATCCATAGCGATTTGGCCTTGCAGTCGATGTCGCTGGTTTGCTTGGAGAGTTACCCATGATCTTTTACGCTTAGGATTCTCGAAATATATCCATTTTTCATCGCCAGTCATAATTCGATGGAGAAATGATTTTCTTTTTTGACCAGGCGAGCAGCATTTCACCAGCGGTTTTTCGGTTTTCCTGCTGTCTTTCATTCAGTTCACGTGGAACCCATTTTCCCACCTTCTGGATCTTTCCCATGGCTTTCAAACGTATGGAGACGGCTTGTCGTGTCACATTTAATTGATCTGCGAGTTGTTGTATTTGAGTGTCATCCTCATCCAACAATGCTTACAATTCGGCGTCTTCAAACTTTCTCGGTGGTCTTCCACGTTCTTCGTTTCTCACGTCAAAATCGCCACTTTTGAATTTTTTAAACCACTCAAAGCACTGTGATTTACTAAAAGCATGCTCACCGTAAGCTTCGACAAGCATTCGATGCGATTCTGCAACAGTTTTCTTCAAATGGTAACAGAAAATCAATGCTGTACGCAAATCGTAGTTTTCAGGCACAAAATCAGACATGTTCAACGCTATGAAAACATATGTAGTTGTATTAAACTTGTATTGTTGTGAGTCCCAAATCTTTGAATTCAGAAACTCTGTTTAATGCCACTCCCTGTATAGTATACTGATGGTGGATTGGTGAAAATGATCGACTATAAGATACACAGACACATGCATTAATGTTGAACAGAAGACGATTTTGCTCACTCCAGGAGACTAGAGAGTCTATGTCCTGTTGTAACTGTGCACAGTCGTGAGGTGAATTGATCTTTTTGAAAATTTTCAAGTCGTCAGCGAACAATAAACATGTCGAGTGACTTATGGAATTTTGAATGTCGTCTATTATCATGAGGAATAGCAGGGGACCTAAATTGGATCCTTGTGGTATACTTAATCTTGCGATAAATTCCACAGAAGACTTGTTACGGATTGTTACGTATTGAGATCTTTCTTTTAGGTATGATGCAAATAATCCAATTAGATTATCGCTGAAGCCACGACTTTGACTTGATATGTACTTTTGTAATGTGATTTTAAACCCTTTTAAAATATCAATTAAATTTAGTGTAATTTGGGCGTGTTTGCTTTATGAAAACATATGTAGTTGTATTAAACTTGTATTGTTGCGAGTTAAAAGTCTTTGACAAATGTAAACATAAGAAAAAGGCGCTAATGACGCGGTTTGACAGTCACTACATTGACAACTAGAGCCATCTATGAGCGAATTCCAGTTTCATATTTACAAACCTGGTAAATAAATTGGGTACTAAAAGGAATTAATCCCACAACCCGTGGGTTGTGAGACTAGCATTTTATCAACTAGGTCACGCAGGTTATCTCCAATATAAACAATATTTAAATAAGTAAATAGATATTTATGTCAAATAAAAGTCAGATATCATCTGAACTTTGGTTCTGATAATTGCACTCTGTCAGCACATAGAATTTTATAAATATGACCTGACTGATGCATTAACAACCATTCACTATAGTATTGTAAGGGACACATCATCTACCATGTTGAGGTGGTCTTTATAGTGTGTACGAGTCTTGGTTAAGTGACGGGAGTTAATATAGAAGTGTACTGACATGTATTATAATCAGTAAGTGATTTATTGTTAAATTCAACATTTACTGTTGTAATTTTTTTATAATAGTGTTTATTAAAATTTCTTAGTAAAATTTTTCAATAGAGTTTGAAGCAGCGATTTGTTATGAATTGCAGAATCCAAGTTTTTATGTGTATTATTCAGTACAGATATGCATCAGTAGTTAGGCGATAGCCAAACTGGAAATAAAGGAATGGTACTCACAGGTGTTGATGACGGGATTCGGAGGTATCGGCTGATCTTCCAGAACTCTTGGAGCGTCGCCGCGGTTGGTGAATTTGTTCGTCTGAGGTTTCTGGTGATGAAGCGTATTGGTTGCTAGTTGAGAACCCATTCGCACTGGTTCGTCGCTTATGAACCGGGCCGCCGGCGGCTGGCCCGGTCCGAGATGTCCCCCCGACCGTGGTCTATGCGCAAGTTGCCGAGACAAGCGGAATATGGTCGTCAAGTTAAAACCGTCATACTGTGACAATACTATCATTTAAGACAGGTGTGAACAATATTCGATCGCGCGGCAGGGCTGGCGGCGATAATAAAGCGGCCCGCGCGCGGCAGGGCCAGGAGCGACGACAAAGCAGCCCACGAGCGGACTAGCAACTTTGCGTCACGTTATGGCGTGAACAATCAGTCAATCGGTACGCTTTTTTTTAAATTTTTTTATCCACTTTGCACGGATTTCTCCTGTTACACAAAGAGGGTCTGCTTCTAGCGTTAGCTTATTCGTTAGAAATAATATCAGCCAGGATTCTTCTCATACTGCTAGGCGGTGCTGAGAATATATCCACAGTGTCATTCAGTTGGTTCAATATCTCTATACCACGCGTAACTGAGTTTTTAGCCATGATATTCGTCCTGTAAGTTGGTATGTAGAACAGAGGGTGATTCCTTGCACGGCTATATTTATTGGGTACATATAAACTTAGTGCTTCTAGAATCGCGGGACAGTTAAAGCAACCTTGGAAAACCTTTATTAGGAATATCACAATGGATTCTTGCCTTATTGTTTCGAGGCTTCTATAGTTACACACCGTGAGAAGTTCGGCATGGTGAGCATATTTTGGGTAATCTCCCTTTGTTCTGTACCATAGATATCTAACGATTTTTTTTTGTATTTGTTCTATATTTTTTTATATTTGAGCTGATGAGGAGCCCAAACCGTAGATGCATATACTAATTTGGTTCTTATTAGATAATTATATAAGTTTCGGAGGATATCGGTGCTGTTAAATTCTCTTGATATTCTCATTATAAAACCGAGTAGTTTGTAACAGTCCGATATCAAACGTGAGACATGGTTAACGAACGTGAGTCCGACATCAAAGGTTACGCCCAAATCTTTGAATTCAGAAACTCTGTTTAGTACCACTCCCTGTGTAGTATACTGATGGTGGATTGGTGAAAACGATCGACTATAAGATACACAGACACATGTATTAATGTTGAACAGAAGATGATTTTGCTCACTCCAGGAGACTAGGGAGTCTAGGTCCTGTTGTAACTGTGCACAGTCGTGAGGTGAATTGATCTTTTTGAAAATTTTCAAGTCGTCAGCGAACAATAAACATGTCGAGTGACTTATGGAATTCTGAATGTCGTCTATTAATAAGAGGAATAGTAGGGGACCTAAATTGGATCCTTGTGGTATACCAGATCTTGCGATAAATTCCACAGAAGACTTGTTACGGATTGTTACGTATTGAGATCTTTCTTTTAGGTATGATGCAAATAATCCAATTAGATTATCGCTGAAGCCACGACTTCGACTTGATATGTACTTTTGTAATGTGATTTTAAACCTTTTTAAAATATCAGTTAAATTTAGTGTAATTTGGGCGTGTATGCTTTATGAATTTGAACTTGGTTCAAAAGCTTCAAAAGTATGCCGTAAGATATGTATGACATTTGGAAAAGATGTAAAACCCCCCACAGAAGTGATTAAATATTTGTTCTGGTGATGAATTACTTGAAGACTGACACCATCCATGACGACTTTGCGTTATTGATAAAGAATTGGGCTCTGCAAGTCACAACAAGATATAAGTCACTGCAACAAACTCTACCGAAAACAGTATGAACTTTTTTTTGGCTATTTACTATACTATATTTATATAACTTTGCATTATTGATAATGAATTGGGCTCTGCAAGTCACAACAAGATATAAGTCACTGCAGTAAACTCTACTGAAAACAGTATGAACTATTTAATATTGAAAGTGTTCAATTTGATTTTCCCAAATATTGACATCATCAATAAACTAAGTTGTACGTATCAACTTAATACGTCACGTACTCCAATTGGGTCATAACGTAATAATGACTTTTGAGATTTATTTTACTTTAAACCTATTGTTTTTTTTTTTTAATGAATAACAAATTTGCAAATTCTTTGCTGAGCAATGATCAATTTCTACATTGTTCCAGTTTACAGATGTGACCCAGTGCAGGGAAAGGCTGATAACAATCAGGAAACAGATGACGTCCTTGCATGAGAGATCCAGCCGACTTAGGGTGAGAGATATATTAGAATTCTTTGTATAGTATGTTAGTCCCACCCTTATCTGTGGTTTCGCTTTCAGCGACTTCAGATACCTGTGAATTGAAAAAAATCAATACTAGCCTAACATGTCACACAGTATGCCATTCGCATAAGTTGATCTAGCAAATCATCACAAGAAGAATAAGGGTAAATAGAGTACCTTAAGAGACTCATGAGAGTCTTTTAAGGTACTGTCAAAGAGTTAAAGAGACAGAGACTTAGAGAGACATAACTTTTCAGGTATTGTCATAGAGTTAAAGAGACAGAGACTTAGAGAGACATAACTTTTAAGGTACTGTCATAGAGTTAAAGAGACAGAGACTTAGAGAGACATAACTGTTAAGGTATTGTCATAGAGCTAAGGAGACAGAGACTTAGAGAGACATAACTTTTAAGGTACTGTCATAGAGTTAAAGAGACAGAGACTTAGAGAGACATCACTTTTAAGGTACTGTCATAGAGTTAAAGAGACAGAGACTTGGGAGAGACATAACTTTTTATATTGTAATACCTTTTATTATTATATTATTTTATATATTATTGGGTGTACAAATTAGTTCGGTCCTTTTTTTGATGTTCAAAAATGCATTTATTTCTAAACAAAATAAATGAACAGATCAATTAAAGTATTGTCCATCGCTGGCTACTACTTTTTCCCATCTCTCAGGCAATTTTCGAATTCCATCTCGAAAAAATGACTCGTCTCTTGAGGCGATCCAAGTTTGGAGCCAATTTTCAGTTTCTACGAAAGAAGTGAACCGGTGACCTGCCAAATCGTGCTGCATCCTTCGGAACAACCAGTAATCAGAAGGAGCAATGTCCGGGGAATACGGCGGGTGCGGTAAAACATCCCATTTGAGCGTTTTCAAATATTTTTTTACGACTTTTGCGACATGAGGCCGAGCGTTGTCATGAAGAAGAATAACTTTATCATGTCTTTGCTCGTATTCCGGCCGTTTTTCTCGCAATGCACGGCTCAAACGATTTAATTGTAGCCGATACCGATCGCATGTAATGGAATCACCAGATTTCAGCACCTCATAGTAAACAACACCCCTTTGGTTCCACCAGATACAGTGCATGATCTTCGAACCTTGTATGTTCGGTTTTGATGTTGATGTTGAGGTCGATGGCAACGATTGACCTGGCTTAGCGTAGTATTTTTTTCTTCTTGGGGTTGTCGTAGAATATCCACTTCTCATCTCCAGTTACCCAGTTCTCATTGGTTTTTGCATGAAACTCAAAGCGATATAAACTGAATGTTATTGGCAGATGTCTAACCTCTCTGAAACTGCCAAAATCGGCTGTCACTATGAACCATTCATAACAGCCAGAGCCATCTTTTGGAAACGGATCGAAATAATTTGTACTCCCAATATTATTTATAGTTAAGGCATAATCATTGTGGAGGTTTAAAGACATTGTAATTTGTTTTATCAAACACTGTTTATTCCACTTTATGTAATGGTATAACCCTACCGGGTTCAAGGCTTTCACCTCATCTTCAGGGGACAAAGAAGACTGAATTCTGTTCGAACTGGCACCGAGATACACGCTTCTAACGATGAACATTCGAGTTGGGGACTGGGGGTTGGAGGAGACATGGGACATAAACTTTTCTATTCGCGTGGTAGAAGTGAAACTTCGGAGCTAAGAAGTTTCACTTCTACAACGCGAGAGTCTCACGCATCTGTTGTTTTCAAATAATAATGTTATTTTGATTGTACTGAATTTTTCTAAGCAGGATTTATAATAACATTTTCAATACCACATAATTGTTGGAAAATATTTTTTGCGATATCTGTACTCCATGATAGATAAGGCGGAACCTTTTTCAATCTATTCATAGCTTCTGAAAGCTTCGATTCTGAAATCCTGCAGCGCTGAACTGATGTCCCGGAAAACTGAAGTCTTCTTTGCCTACCCGAAAGGAAAATAGCTTGATAGTATTTATGTCAAAAACGACACTTACAGTCTGTCAAAAAAGAGTTGAAAATAAATGAGGGCGCTGCGATCGCCTGATTGGCAACACCATAGTTGTGTATAGCTGATTGCAAAAATGCACTAACCTACAAAAAAAAAATTTGTCGGAAAAAATAAATAGCCGTTTTGGTGAACTTACCTATAATATAAAATTTAATATAAAAAGAGTATAAAGGGTATTTCACTATATTCCATTGAATTTCTGAGTTAACAAAATCATTTAGCTTAAGCTACTATAATTAAGGAAAATTTGAAATAAATTTTGAAAGTTGTTTTAAGTTTCGAATCTGTTGGCGAATGTCACAGATATTGAAATCGTTCAATTCTGTTTTAGGGCGACCCTTACTTTTTTGCCTGGAGTTGTGAATTTTTCCCCATTTTCTTCGTATTCTTTAATACATCGTCTAACCGTTTCTTTTTTATTTACCTGTAAATAAAAAAAACATTAATGCGGATATAAATAATAAATAACATTTACAAAACGATCCATTAAATAACACGACATATTCGTGATATATTATAGTAACATAACCTTTATGTTCGTAATACAACTTTTATGATAAAAATATAAATCGCATAAAACTTTTAAAATATATGGATTATACCATTTGTCTAAGCAGCTGTCAAACTATGTAAATGTAAATATAACCTCAGAAATGATAACATTTTAACAAAAATCAACTCGAAATATATGTGAATGATTTCTAAACTTTAAATTTTTTTTATAATTATTTAAAAAACATAAATACATACCAGTCATACTAGCAGTTCGCACATAAACGTAATAAATAAATGTGACATGACAGCTAATGTTGGTGTTGCCAAACTATCATTTTTTTAGTTCCAATTTTATTAATTTCTACTCTTTCTTGACAGACTGTATTATGTGTCCTTTTTATGCATTCAATTATTTTTTTATTTCAGGTGAGATCTCAAAATGTGCTGAACAAAGCGATGTGTCAAAAAACAGCCCGACTTCAGGAGCAGGAGAGAGAGCAGAGACTGATCGGAGGGCACACTTCGCAGCAGACCTCTTCCAACTCAACATAACGCTATTGCGAAAAATCAGAGGGCACACTTCGCAGCCGACCTCCTCCAACTGAACGTAACGCTATTGCGAAAAATCGGAGGGCACACTTCGCAGCAGACCTCCTCCAACTCGACATAACGCCATTGCGAAAAACACTTGACGTCCCGCTACAGAGTCACATTCCGAGTTGCCTTAGATTTTGTACTCCTTCAAGTGTATCATTAGTTTCGGTATAGTCGTCACGTCACATCGTCACGTCACGTCGTCACATCATCAGACAATGAAAGCTGCGACTCTTCTGTATTTAGATTGTCTATTTGTATAACTATGTCATAGAATATAAATCCTAGTAGTTCTTTCGAGATGTGTGTAATATTGAATTTATTTATTCCATTTTAGATTGTTTTTAATTACAAGCAACACTCAATTTCAATAATTCATCCATTTCAACGAAATCACTTTAAGGGGGTATTTTACTCTAGAGGCGTGAATTTCGGAGGTTTTTTCGGACTAATTAAAAAAATATTTTTCGTATACACTTTTTACAGTTTGTTTATTGATGATTTGAGAATGAACAAAACATGTTTGAAAAAAAAAAAAAATGAGTATTCAAGATGTTATCAGCTGTTATATCTTGCAGTAAAAAAAAAAAAGAGGGTGAGCTGATCGACATGATTGGAACCCTTTCGTAAATCTGAAATAAGAGTCATACACAGTTTCTTAATAAGAAATAATGTCGTTATAGTTGGTACCAAAGAGAAAAAATAATAAAAAAATGTAATTTTTTTACCCTTTTTTCAAAGTTTTTGTTTTTTTTTTTAAATAATAAAAATATAGTTTTGATTTTTTCATGGTAGGAACGATAGAAATATATCTATCAAAGTTTCATACCAAATTTGAAGGCAATCTGTTGGATAGAATTTGAGATTTTATGTCGACCAGGTCGAAGAAAGTAGTTTCGAGAAAAACGCGTTTAAAGTTTTGAGATTATTGACCGAGTCATTCCAGTGCGGCGTAATTGCTGCCTCATTTATAGCTATAACTTCGTAAATATTGAGAATTTTTAAATTTCCTTTCGAGAACATATTCTTAAAGGTCTAAACTTGAAGAATATGCAAACAATTTTTTCAAATTTCTAGTGTAGAATACCCCCTTAATATGAAAAGACAATTTATATAGCTACTTGGCAATAAGCCTGCCAGGTTATATTGTATACTACCTTGATCAAAAAGTTTTAGGACTTCATTCATAAAACCGAAAATACAAGTTTATTCATCAAAATCGATATGTTCCCCTTCAAAGTACTCCCCATCGACTGCAACGCACTTACGCCAGCACTTGATCCAATCCTCGAAACACCGCTGGTACTCAATTTTCGGTATGTCCATTAGAGCCGTCTTCGATTTTTTCATGACATCCTCTCGGGTGCTGTAATGCGTACCGCGAAACGGTTTTTTTGCATGAAATTGAAGTGTTTTGGCACCAGTTTTGCAGCGACACGTCTGAGGTCCAAATCACTAACCGAAATGTCTTGAGCGGATCCATAAGCGATGTTCAAGTCCTCTGCCAGCTCTCTATCGGTTTTCAGCCAACATTTCTTTGATCTTATCGATGTTTTCATCGGTTTTCGACTGCCACTGCGTTCATCATCCTCGACCGACTCACGACCACTTCTGAAGCGTTCGTGCCACCGAAAAACACTTCTCCAACATTTCCAAGGTCTGCGGACCGTTAAATCCGTTTTTCACACAAAATTTAATGCAAACTCGTTGATGCACAGTTGATGCCAGTTTCAAACTTGTAAAAAATCGAAAACACGCACAAAGGTAAATGTACTCAGTACAGCGTAACTTTTATAAATGTCAAGATATGACGCTGAAATTTGAAGAGAAGTGTCAATGATAGATGTGGTAAACTAACAAAAAAAAAAAGAATTCCAATCGGGTGACTGACAGCGCCACACGGTGGCCAGTCCTACAACTTTTTGATCAAGGTAGTATAACTAAAGTGTAATACAATATAACACAATACAAAGTCAGAGAAATTGAAGAAGTTGAGTAAGAATCGAATGAATGTAGAAGGCTAAGGATGTGTGTCGAGGGGAAATGGTGTGATGGTATGTATGTATGTATGATGTCAAATAGTAAATAAAAGAAATGATTCCTTTTACTAAGAAAGCTTGATATACTTTCTTTAAAAATAATCGAAAACGTTGAAAATGTCAATATCCCAGGCCCCATTCAAAAAAGACAGCCCATGAAACAATGATAGAGCACTTGGCATGTTTATTCTACTACTTCTTCTTCAACTTTCTGTAGACTCAAGAGTCTGTTATTACAGGGTTATCTCTCCATCGTTTCGGGTGTCTCCCTGGTGGACGCCGTCAATCCGGTACTCCATACAGAGCTATGTATGGGATTCTTGTGGAATTCATTCTCTGTGCATGTTGGTACCAGTATCGTCGACGCTGTCGTCTCCATCTGACCACATCTTGGACCTCACAGATCTCTCGGATTGTGGTGTTCCTTACACGGTCACGCAAAGTCTTAACAGCAATAGCACGTAGAGTTCTCATTTCCGTTGTCCTTAGCATACTTTTGGTCCTGACAGTGTCCGCCCTCGCTTCGATGCCATATGTGAGGATAGGTCGCACACAGGTCTTATAAATGTGTACCTTGCTATCTGTTCTCATATAGTTTATTCTACTTAGACCTGTCTAAACAGTTCAATACTTCTGTATCATAAGAAAAAACCCTCAAATCCTTCATAACACTTAGAAAATATTATCCCAACGTGCTTAGAATAAACCTTGTAGGGTAGAGCCAGTGCTGCATTTGTATAGATGGCGCCTTTATACAGTTTGCAACTAGCACCCTCTGCCTGCAATCATCCTCCTCTACCAATATGTCTTCTTCTTCTTATTTTAGGCCTGTTGACCTGTTATGGTCCTGCATCATTGTTTCCCTCTTGTAACGTCGACTGCCAGCTGTCTTTCCATCTTTTGGGAGGTCGTCCTGGAGGTATGCTTGCTTGGGGGATACTGTCCCTGGCCATTCTTACGGTTCTTGGTTCCGCCATTCTGGATATATGTTCGTTCCAGAACCTTCTTCTCTGTCGTCCTCATCTGACAATATCTTCAACTTCGCACATCCTTCGGATTTCTGTGTTTCGTACTCTATCACGAAGGGTTCGTTTGCCAGCGATACTCCTGAGTACCTTCATTTCGTTGGTTCGAAGGGGATTTTTGGTTTTGACAGTGTCGGCTCTGGACTCTATGCTGTATGTCATTATGGGGCGGACACAGGTCTTGTATATCTCCATCTGCTTTGGATGTTCATATACTTGTTTTTCCATATAGTGTTCTTTAGACATCCGGAAATAGCTGCGGCCTTTTGTGATTGTTCAAGCACTTCGCCATACAATTCATTATTGTACATTATGCTAGCACCCAAGTATTTAAATTTTGTAACTTGTTCAATTGGTGTGTCGTTGATCACCACACTGCATCCAACTTGCTCTCTGGCTAGAGTCATGCATTTAGTCTTGCTGATGGAGAGATAGACATGTTGTATTTTTTGGAAGCAGTGTGAAATCGATGTAGCATTTGTTGCAGATCTTCCTCTGATTCGACTATGATGGTGGCATCGTCAGCATAGCATATGATGTTTAGCATATTGTCACCCATCGTGTATCCCAGGTTAAGGTCGGCAACTTCTTCTATAATTTTATCCATAACCAAGTTAAATAGAAACCAATATGTAATTTTAAAAATGTTTACCTTTTCTGTTTTGAATGGTTACCGTGGACGATGATATATTTACCAAACAATAAACCACTACGGTTAACGTCTTGCTTTCTTCTTCGTAAATGTATCTACGATATCATTGATGTCCTTATTCACCGATAAAAATATTATGGCCTTTTTATGGGTGACAATCACGCGGCGACGTTCCATTTCATTACGATCGTGTCGACAACACCAGATCTATATTCTATCAGACCATAAAACTGCAATGGCATTGGAGCTTCCGTTCTGCAGGTCATAACAATGCAACTGCAATAGCATTGGGGCTTCCATTCTATTGATTCTATTTGCAGTCATGTAATTACTATTTTTTCTACAGATCATTTTCCGTTGATTCTTTTTGCAGTCATGTAATTACTATTTTTCAATGCATTTAGATGGATCATTTTCCGTTGATTATTTTTGCAGTCATGTAATTACTATTTTTTCCTGTTGATTCTTTTTGCAGTCATATAATTACTATTTTTCAATGCATTTAGATGGATCATTTTCCGTTGATTCTTTTTGCAGTCATGTAATTACAATTTTTTCCTGTTGATTCTTTTTGCAGTCATGTAATTACTATTTTTCAATGCATTTAGATGGATCATTTTCCGTTGATTATTTTTGCAGACGTGTATTTACTGTCAATACATTTAGATGGGCTATGTCCCACTGAATCATTTAGATGGGCTATGCCCCATTGAATCATTTAGATGGGCTATGTCCCATTGAATCATTTAGATGGGCTATGTCCCATTGAATCATTTAGATGGGCTATGTCCCGTTGAATCATTTAGATGGGCTATGTCCCGTTGAATCATTTAGATGGGCTATGTCCCATTGAATCATTTAGATGGGCTATGTCCCGTTGAATCATTTAGATGGGCTATGTCCCGTTGAATCATTTAGATGGGCTATGCCCCATTGAATCATTTAGATGGGCTATGTCTTCTTCTTCCTGGCACTGTCCCAACTCATTGCCTAGTTAGGCTGTTGGGGTCGGTTCTTCTCGTTCTCCAGCTGTATATTCTTCGGTTCTGGGTGTCGCTTTCATCTCTGCAGGATTTTGGAGCATTGAGTCATCCAGAAGTTTTTTGGTCTTCCTCTGGACGGCTGTCGAGGAAGATCCACAGACATTGCCTGATTTACAGTATGGTATGGCGGTCTCCGACTTATGTGCCGGTACCATCTCAGCTGTCGCTCTTCCCGCTTACTATTTATGTCAGTGACTCCCAGGCTACCACGAATGCGTGAGCTCTTAATTTTATCTTTCAGTGATACTCCTGCCGACCACCACATAAGCATTCGCATTTCTGCTGTTTCAAGTTGTCTAGAGTAGGAGCTGTACATAGTTCAGCAGTCTGAGCCATACATAACTGCGGGTCTAACGATAGTCTGGTATACCTTTCCTTTCAGTTTTATATACATTTTTGGGTCACACAAGACTCCTGTTACCGCTCTGAATTTCATCCATCCCACACTTATTCTATGGTCAACATCCGCGGCACACCCTCCGTCTTTGTGAATGAGTGAGCACAGATACTTAAAGGAGTCACGGGCTTATGTCCCATTGAATAATTTAGATGGGTCATATTTCCATTATTTATACCCATTCAATCTTTATGCAGCCATGCAGTTACTAATAGTACTCTTAAATGCATTTCAATGCACCGTTTTCTTGCCTTTTACACATTTTTATTTTTCTTCTTCTATAGCTAATGAATTTTTGAAAATGTAACTTTTGATTTTGTTACGCATTTTCAGGATGACAATATTTATTTATTATTTAACACTTTTATTGCAAATACAATCTGGCGGGCTTATTGCCAGGCGGCAATCTCTTCCAGCCAACCAAACAATATTTTTATTCAATTTATTACTTTTCAATGTAATAGTAAATGAATTGTATTCTTATTGTATTATTTAGATAGAACATTGAAATAAAAACATTCCCAATAACATCCTGGAATAAAAGCCATGCATTGTTGAAAGTACCCTTTGCTACTTTCCAATTGTCCATTATAATTACATTTTTCATTGATTTATAAAAATGGTGATGTATTTATTTTTAATGTATTTAAATGGATAATTTATCCGTGTATTATATATGCAGCAATTTATTGAAAAGAATATTAATGTATTTTTATGGCTCATTTGTTTTTTATTCCTTTTTTATTCATTTGGTTTTTATAAAAGTGTTAAGGCCTTTTGGCCATTCATTCTTTATGCAGCCATGAAATTATTATTTTTCAATGCATTGAGATTGCCCATTTAGCATGGAATTTTTTGCAGTCGTGGTTTTACTATTTTTCATTACATGTAGATGAGTAATTTCCCATTGATTCTTTTTGCAGCCATGCAATTATTATTTTTCAATGCATTGAGATTGCCCATTTAGCGTGGTTTTTTTGCAGCAATGCAATTATTATTTATCAATGCATTGAGATTGCCCATTTAGCATGGAATTTTTTGCAGTCGTGGTTTTACTATTTTTCATTACATGTAGATGAGTAATTTCCCATTGATTCTTTTTGCAGCCATGCAATTATTATTTTTCAATACATTGAGATTACCCATTTAGCATGGATTTTTTTGCAGTCGTGGTTTTACTATTTTTCATTACATGTAGATGAGTAATTTCCCATTGATTCTTTTTGCAGCCATGCAATTATTATTTTTCAATGCATTGAGATTGCCCATTTAGCATGGTTTTTTTGCAGCAATGCAATTATTATTTATCAATGCATTGAGATTGCCCATTTAGCATGGATTTTTTTGCAGTCATGGTTTTACTATTTTTTATTACATGTAGATGAGTAATTTCCCATTGATTCTTTTTGCAGCCATGCAATTATTATTTTTCAATGCATTGAGATTGCCCATTTAGCATGGTTTTTTTGCAGCAATGCAATTATTATTTATCAATGCATTGAGATTGCCCATTTAGCATGGATTTTTTTGCAGTCATGGTTTTACTATTTTTCATTACATGTAGATGAGTAATTTCCCGTTGATTCTTTTTGCAGCCATGCAATTATTATTTTTCAATGCATTGAGATTGCCCATTTAGCATGGATTTTTTTTGCAGTCGTGGTTTTACTATTTTTCATTACATGTAGATGAGTAATTTTCCATTGATTCTTTTTGCAGCCATGCAATTATTATTTTTCAATGCATTGAGATTGCCCATTTAGCATGGTTTTTTTGCAGCAATGCAATTATTATTTATCAATGCATTGAGATTGCCCATTTAGCATGGATTTTTTTGCAGTCATGGTTTTACTATTTTTTATTACATGTAGATGAGTAATTTCCCATTGATTCTTTTTGCAGCCATGCAATTATTATTTTTCAATGCATTGAGATTGCCCATTTAGCATGGTTTTTTTGCAGCAATGCAATTATTATTTATCAATGCATTGAGATTGCCCATTTAGCATGGATTTTTTTGCAGTCATGGTTTTACTATTTTTCATTACATGTAGATGAGTAATTTCCCGTTGATTCTTTTTGCAGCCATGCAATTATTATTTTTCAATGCATTGAGATTGCCCATTTATCATGGATTTTTTTTGCAGTCGTGGTTTTACTATTTTTCATTACATGTAGATGAGTAATTTTCCATTGATTCTTTTTGCAGCCATGCAATTATTATTTTTCAATGCATTGAGATTGCCCATTTAGCGTGGTTTTTTTGCAGCAATGCAATTATTATTTATCAATGCATTGAGATTGCCCATTTAGCATGGATTTTTTTGCAGTCGTGGTTTTACTATTTTTCATTACATGTAGATGAGTAATTTCCCATTGATTCTTTTTGCAGCCATGCAATTATTATTTTTCAATGCATTGAGATTGCCCATTTAGCTTAGTTTTTTTGCAGATATGCAATTATTATTTATCAATGCATTGAAATTGCCCATTTAGCATGGATTTTTTTGCAGTCATGGTTTTACTATTTTTCATTACATGTAGATGAGTAATTTCCCATTGATTCTTTTTGCAGCCATGCAATTATTATTTTTCAATGCATTAAGATTACCCATTTAGCATGGAGTTTTTTGCAGGTGTGCAATTAATATTTTCAATGCATTGAGATTGCCCATTTAGCATGGATTTTTTTGCAGTCATGGTTTTACTATTTTTCATTACATGTAGATGAGTAATTTCCCATTGATTATTTTTGCAGCCATGCAATCATTATTTTTCATAGCATTTAGATAGGCCATTATTCATTTATTATTTTTACAGTCATGGAATATATGTTTATATCATATATGCGTATGGCATAGTCAGGCGCTTTATAAAATCAAATTTATATCCCTTAGCCAACTTTTGGCTTCGGTCGTCAGTTGGTTTATATTCTCCATCACTCCGTGGAACCTGTATTTAGGGCATTCTCTTATAATGTGGTGTAGGGTCTGAGCCGCAGCACCGCAGTCACAACTGGGGTCATTGATGTAGCCCCATCTGTGGCGCTCTGCTGCAGTCTGTTCTAATACGGTTCAGTGTTGCCCACTCTTTGCGGTCCAGCTCAAAGCCGGCATGGAATTACTATTTTTTCAATTCATTTTGATGGATTATTTTCCATTGATCTTTTTGCAGCCATGCAATTACTCATTAAGAATTTGTGGAACTTGGAATGAAAATACGAAGACACTTGTAATACATGATATCGTTTTGACTATTTTCCATGGGTTATTTTTGCAGACATGCATTCAATAACTGTCAATACATGTAGATCAATGGCCATATCCCATTGATTCCTTTATTAGCTATGCAATTTTTTTTTCTCAATTTATTTGGATGGGTCATATTTCTATTGATATACCCATTAATTCTTTATGCAACCATGCATTTGCTAATAATAAATGCATTTCAATGGATCATTTTCTTGTTGTTCACAGATTTTCAATATCCTTCTTCTTTAGCTGATATAAATTTTCATTTTGTTATAATATAGCTCATTTTGCTGTATATTTTCATGATAACAATATCCTTCCTCTTTATCTGATATAACTTTTCATTTTGTTATAATATAGCTCATTTTGTTGTATATTTTCATGATAACAATATCCTTCTTTAGCTGATATAACTTTCAATATCCTTCTTCTTTAGCTGATATAACTTTTCATTTTGTTATAATATAGCTCATTTTGCTGTATTTTTTCATGATAACAATATCCTTCTTCTTTATCTGATATAACTTTTCATTTTGTTATAATATAGCTCATTTTGTTGTATATTTTCATGATAACAATATCCTTGTTTAGCTGATATAACTTTCAATATCCTTCTTCTTTAGCTGATATAACTTTTCATTTTGTTATAATATAGCTCATTTTGTTGTATATTTTCATGATAACAATATCCTTCTTCTTTAGCTGATATAACTTTTCATTTTGTTATAATATAGCTCATTTTGTTGTATATTTTCATGATAACAATATCCTTCTTCTTTAGCTGATATAACTTTTTATTTTGTTATAATATAGCTCATTTTGTTGTATATTTTCATGATAACAATATCCTTCTTCTTTAGCTGATATAACTTTCAATATCTTTCTTCTTTATCTGATATAACTTTTCATTTTGTTATAATATATATTAATTTTGTTGTATATTTTCATGATACAATAATCATTTTTCAGTAAGTAACTTTTTAATTTAAGAGTTACCGAAATTGTATTCTGATTGTATTATTTAGATGGAACATTGAAAATTTTTTTTTCCAATAACATCCTGGAATAAAAGCTGTTGCCCTTTGCTACTTTCCGATCGTACTACGAGGGTCATCTAGAAAGTAAGGTTACAAGGGCTCCTGAGGCCGGGGGAATTTTTTTGTTTCGAAGTTGGCGCACCTGGCGTGTAGGGGGGATCCTAACGGTCAGTTTGTTTGGTCTCGCGTGTTTGTCGGCCATTTTGTTCAGTCACAGTAAATTCTTCCGATGGAGAGGTCATCGCGCGCTCCCGCCACCTTTCGTTTGTGCGAGATCCGCGCGGTCATCCGTTTTTTGACTGCAGAACAATACCGCCTCGAATATCCATCGGAAGCTCGTGGAAGTTAATGGTAGTGATGTGATGAGTCAACAACATGTCACGAAGTGGGTTAGGTTGTTCAGATAAGGCCATACTGATACTGACGACGAGGCAAGGTTGTGATTTCTGACGAACTTGTGCAAAAAATTGAAGAACAAGTGCAAAATGACCGCCGTGTGACGGTTGACGACCTTCAGGAAGAATCTCCTGACATTTCTCGAAGTCTCCTTGGTGATATTGTGTCTGAAAAACTTGGTTACAAGAAGTTGTGTGTGAGAGGGGGGCCCAGAGTGCTCACACCGGAGCACCGTCAAAATCGCGTGACCGCCACGCGTGAATTTTTTGATTGATTATTTTTGCAGCCATGCAATAACTTTTTTCAATGCATCAAGACTGGTAATTTTCCATGAATTAGTTTTGCAGCCATGCAATTACTATTTTTTAATGAGTTAAGATGGATAATTTTTAGTTTATCCATTGCAGTCCTGCAATGACTATTTTTCAAAGCATTGACATTGACCATTTTCCATTCTTGTAGCAGTCATGTAATGACTATTTTTCAAAACATTTGGATGAATTGTTTATTGATTCTTTTTGTGTGGACGTTTTCTTTTTGTGTAGCCATGCAGTTACTATTTTTTCACTGCATTGGGATTGACCATTTTCCATTGTTTCTATTTGCAGTCATGTAATTACTATTTTTAATGAATTTGTGTAGACCATTTCCAATTGTTTTTTTTTTGCAGCCATGCAATTATAATTTTTTAATGAGTTAAGATGGATTATTTTAATTTATCTTTTTGCAGTCATGCAATTACTATTTTTCAATACATTTAGATGGATAATTTTCTATTGATTCTCTTTGCAGTCATTCAATTAGTATTTTTCAATGCATTTAAATAGATCATTTAATGATTCTTTTTGCAGTCATGGAACCACTATTTTTCACTGCATGGAGATTGACAATTATCCATTGATTCTTTTTGCAGTCATGGAACTACTATTTTGCACTGCATGGAGATTGACAATTATCCATTGATTCTTTTTGCAGTCATGGAATTACTATTTTTCACTGCATGGAAATTGATAATTTTCCATTGATTCTTTTTGTAGTCATGGAATGACTATTTTTCACTGCATGGAAATTGATAATTTTCCATTGATTCTTTTTGCATTCATGGAATGACTATTTTTCACTGCATGGAGATTGGACAATTTTCCATTGATTCTTTTTGCAGTCATGGAACTACTATTTTTCACTGCATGGAGATTGACAATTATCCATTGATTCTTTTTGCAGTCATGGAACTACTATTTTTCACTGCATGGAAATTGACAATTATCAATTGATTCTTTTTGCAGTCATGGAATTACTATTTTTCACTGCATGGAGATTGACAATTATCCATTGATTCTTTTTGCAGTCATGGAATTACTATTTTTCACTGCATGGAGATTGACAATTATCAATTCATTATTTTTGCAGTCATGGAATTACTATTTTTCACTGCATGGAGATTGACAATTATCCATTGATTCTTTTTGCAGTCATGGAATTACTATTTTTCACTGCATGGAGATTGACAATTATCAATTGATTCTTTTTGCAGTCATGGAATTACTATTTTTCACTGCATGGAGATTGACAATTATCAATTCATTCTTTTTGCAGTCATGGAATTACTATTTTTCACTGCATGGAGATTGACACTTTTCCATTGATTATTTTTGCACTCATGGAATTACTAGTTTTCAATGCGTTTCCACGGACCATATTCCACGAATTTCCTTAGGTGCTATGTAGCATATTTTTCAATGCATAATTATCATTGATTCTTTTTGCACCCGTGAAATTAATATTTTTCATATGCATTAAGATGGGCCATTCTGCATCGATAATTTTTGCGGTCATTCAATTACTATTTTTCAATGCATTTGGATGGACCATTTCCACTTTATTCTTTTTCTAATCATGCATCTACTATTTATCAATGCATTTATATGAATAATTTATTGATCTTATGCAGCCATGAAGTAACTGTTTTCAATGTATTTATTTAAATGGGCCATTTTCCGTTGATTATTTCTGCAGTCATACAGTAACTGTTTTTCAATGCATTTGGATGGAACATTTCCCAGTAAGTGTTATTGCGACGAATAGTAAATGCATTCCGTTGAATGGACCGTTTTTATGTCTTTCACAGATTTCCCATATCCTTCTTTAGCTAATTTTTGTTGTATGTTTTCATGATGACAATTATCTATCTCTTTTCAGTAAAAAACTTTTTAATTTAAGAGTTACCGAATTGTATTCTTATTGTATTATTTAGATAGAACATTGAAAAAAAATGTTCCTAATAACATGCTGGAATAAAAGCCATGCATTTGGATAAATCATTTTCCATGAATTCTTTTTGCAACCGTGCAATTACTATTTTTCATGCATTTAGATGGTTCATTTTCGGTTAATGATGTTTGCAACTATGCAAATGCTATTTTACACGCATTAAGATGCATCATTTTCCATTAATGATGTTTGCAACCATGCAATGACTATTTAATATTACATTTGGATGAATCATTTTCCATGAATTCTTTTTGCAACTGTGCAATACTATTTTTCATGCATTTAGATGGTTCATTTTCCGTTAATGATGTTTGCAACTATGCAAATGCTATTTTACATGCATTAAGATGGATAATTTTCCATCAATGATGTCTGCAACCATGCAATGACTATTTTTCATTACATTTGGATGAATCATTTTCCATGAATTCTTTTTGCAACCGTGCAATTACTATTGTTCATGCATTTAGAGATGGTTCATTTTCCGTTAATGATGTTTGCAACTATGCAAATGCTATTTTTCATGCATTTAGATGGTTCATTTTCCGTTAATGATGTTTGCAACCATACAAATGCTATTTTTCATTACATTTGGATGAATCATTTTCCATGAATTATTTTTGCAACCGTGCAATACTATTTTTCATGCATTTAGATGGTTCATTTTCCGTTAATGATGTTTGCAACTATGCAAATGCTATTTTACATGCATTAAGATGGATCATTTTCCATTAATGATGTTTACAACCATGCAATGACTATTTTATATTACATTTGGATGAATCATTTTCCATGAATTCTTTTTGCAACCGTGCAATTACTATTGTTCATGCATTTAGAGATGGTTCATTTTCCGTTAATGATGTTTGCAACTATGCAAATGCTATTTTTCATGCATTTAGATGGTTCATTTTCCGTTAATGATGTTTGCAACCATACAAATGCTATTTTTCATTACATTTGGATGAATCATTTTCCATGAATTCTTTTTGCAACCGTGCAATACTATTTTTCATGCATTTAGAGATGGTTCATTTTCCGTTAATGATGTTTGCAACCATGCAAATGCTATTTTACATGCATTAAGATGGATCATTTTCCATTAATGATGTTTGCAACCATGCTATGACTATTTTTCATTACATTTGGATGAATCATTTTCCATGAATTCTTATTGCAACCGTGCAATACTATTTTACATGCATTAAGATGGATCGTTTTCCGTTTATGATGTTTGCAACCATGCAAATGCTATTTTTCATGCATTTAGATGGATTCTTTTCCATTAATGATGTTTGCAACCATGAAATGACTATTTTTCATGCATTTAGATGGATCGTTTTCCATTAACGATGTTTGCTACCATGCAATTACTATTTTTCAATACATTTAGAAGAGTCATTTTCCAATGATTCTTTTTGCAGCCATGCCATTACATATTTATGATTTGTGGAATCTCTATCTCAAGAAAATACAAAGACACTCATTGTGGATGTATTTTAATACAGTAGATACATTTTACAAAAGGTTAAATTAATGTAGACTGTTCCACACCCTCTTGGAATGTACCAGCATGATATTGTTTGGACACACTGAACTAAAATCATATAGTTGTTTGGAAAGGGTTATACTGCAGTCATAGATTTGTCCAGCATGCTTGTAAATAGTTTCCAATTGAAGTTTTTAAAGTTTAAATGATTCTTTTGGTCATACATACTAATGCTTTACAGCTACATCTACTTGGCACATTATTAGTTCATGTTGATTCTGGGTATTTGGTTGGTTTATCTGTTTTTTGTATAGGTGGTTTATTTTGATCGTTTTGGTCAAACATACTCATGCTTTACAGCTACATCTACTTGGCACATTATTAATTCATGTTGATTGTGGGTGTTTGGGTGGTTTATCTGTTTTTTGTATAGGTGGTTTATTTTGATCATTTTGGTCATACATATTCATGCTTTACAGCTACATCTACTTGGCAAATTATTAGTTCATGTTGAGTGTTGGTATCTGGGTGGTTTATCTGTTTTTTGTATAGGTGGTTTATTTTGATCGTTTTGGTCAAACATACTCATGCTTTACAGCTACATCTACTTGGCACATTATTAATTCATGTTGATTGTGGGTGTTTGGGTGGTTTATCTGTTTTTTGTATAGGTGGTTTATTTTGATCATTTTGGTCATACATATTCATGCTTTACAGCTACATCTACTTGGCAAATTATTAGTTTATGTTGAGTGTTGGTATCTGGGTGGTTTATCTGTTTTTTGTATAGGTGGTTTATTTTGATCGTTTTGGTCAAACATACTCATGCTTTACAGCTACATCTACTTGGCACATTATTAATTCATGTTGATTGTGGGTGTTTGGGTGGTTTATCTGTTTTTTGTATAGGTGGTTTATTTTGATCATTTTGGTCATACATATTCATGCTTTACAGCTACATCTACTTGGCAAATTATTAGTTTATGTTGAGTGTTGGTATCTGGGTGGTTTATCTGTTTTTTGTATAGGTGGTTTATTTTGATCGTTTTGGTCAAACATACTCATGCTTTACAGCTACATCTACTTGGCACATTATTAATTCATTTTGATTGTGGGTGTTTGGGTGGTTTATCTGTTTTTTGTATAGGTGGTTTATTTTGATCGTTTTGGTCAAACATACTCATGCTTTACAGCTACATCTACTTGGCACATTATTAATTCATTTTGATTGTGGGTGTTTGGGTGGTTTATCTGTTTTTTGTATAGGTGGTTTATTTTGATCGTTTTGGTCAAACATACTCATGCTTTACAGCTACATCTACTTGGCACATTATTAATTCATTTTGATTGTGGGTATCTGGGTGGTTTATCTGTTTTTTGTATAGGTGGTTTATTTTGATCGTTTTGGTCAAACATACTCATGCTTTACAGCTACATCTACTTGGCACATTATTAATTCATGTTGATTGTGGGTGTTTGGGTGGTTTATCTGTTTTTTGTATAGGTGGTTTATTTTGATCGTTTTGGTCAAACATACTCATGCTTTACAGCTACATCTACTTGGCACATTATTAATTCATTTTGATTGTGGGTGTTTGGGTGGTTTATCTGTTTTTTGTATAGGTGGTTTATTTTGATCGTTTTGGTCAAACATACTCATGCTTTACAGCTACATCTACTTGGCACATTATTAATTCATTTTGATTGTGGGTGTTTGGGTGGTTTATCTGTTTTTTGTATAGGTGGTTTATTTTGATCGTTTTGGTCAAACATACTCATGCTTTACAGCTACATCTACTTGGCACATTATTAATTCATTTTGATTGTGGGTGTTTGGGTGGTTTATCTGTTTTTTGTATAGGTGGTTTATCTTGATGGTTGCAAAGATAATATCAGGATTATATCCCCTTTTCTAGTCCTGTATTGTATAAGCGTCCACTAAATATATGTAGTGTCCACTAAATATATGTAGCCTCGTAGACGAGGATTCCTTCGCCATTCCAACGTCAATCTCGAGTTGCTCCTCCATGTCATTCATGTGATCTTCTGTGTATACTGCCTCCTGAAGACGTCACAGACATGTTGGATTCTGTTGAGTTACCTGACAATGTTGACACATGTTCCCAGGAAGCTGACTGTTTCTCACAGCCGTTAAGACCCTCATCAGTCCGAGAATAGATGGCTTCCATCCTCCATGGTCCCTAGTCACTTGCTCCCAGTCCTCAGGTGCCTTGCACAAAATCAGCAACTTTCGCAGACTATCCTTATAGCGCTTTAGAGTCATCTGACATAATGCTGATGCATGTTTGCAGCACGCTGACTATTTTTCACGCATCTAGCCATCAGCTCAACAGATGACTCTCACCTTTTCCAAAGTCCTGAGTCACCTGCTCCCAGTCTTCAAGTACCCCGAACAGAGTAATACGACTTCTTATGAAGACATCCTTAAGATTGGTGATAGAAATATGTATCTAACTGATAAAATTTAATTAGTGGAATTGCAAATACCTTGTTCTTCTTCTTCTTAAACTTTCTGTAGACTCTCGAGAGTCTGTTATTGCAGGATTGTCCTCCTGTGATGCTGAGCTCCAGCTATCTCTCCATCGTTTCGGGGGTCTCCCTGGCGGACGCCGTCCATCCGGCACCCCATGCAGAGCTATGTATGGAATTCATTCTCTGTACATGTTGGTACCAATATCGTCGACGCTGTCGTCCCCATCTGACCACATCTTGGACTTCACAGACCTTGTTGTACAACAAATACCTTGTTGTTTATATTAAAGTAACACATCGGATTATCATGGTGTCTGCAAACCGTGGGTGTCTTGGTCTGTGTCTTGATGTACAATTACTGTCCAGAATTTTACTTGTTCTGTGATACTCCCATCAAATAACGGAAACAGAAAATGAAATCACTATGTATTTACTTCCGAGTGCCTTGTAAACTAATGATTGTCTTTAAATGTATCGATAAGAATTACCACTGAGGTCTAAAAGTTTCCGATTTGAATGAACAAATTAGGTGTGTATGGACAGATACCATCCACGTCCATTGCATAGTCAAGTGATGTAAAGTTAAAATTTAATATCTCTACCCTCATTTGAATGTGTATGCCAGCTATAATCGATATAAGACGTGTTGTTTCGTTATATTCTGAAATGTTAAAAATTGTATGTCGCCCGGTTATCGAGTTTGCTTCAAAATAATGGAAAAGTCTGACACAAATTAAACTACGTTTAGTTGCTGTTGTAGTGTACGTAAGTACATATCCAAATTTTGTAATTGAAACTGTGATATAATAAATTTTCAAAATTATTTATGTTATGTTTGTTTTTCGTAGTCATATTATCGAGGATCCAATTGTCTGACCCTCGTAGTTGTAGTTTTCTAGTTGGAATATTGTATATTGTTAAAAATTAAAAGTTTATTTGAGTATCAATTTGCCTTTTTTTTTTAATTTCCTTTTTCCATATGGTTTTAACACTTTGAAAATTAAAGTTTTGACACTGGTAAAATTTACTGAACTGAACAGGCAACCCAGTTCAGATATCTCGGCAGTGAACTGCTCAGTTCTCATGACCTCCCCAGAGAAGTAAGGTCTCAGGCAGATAAAGCTGCAGTTGTGGCGGGCTGCCTGAGAGATGTCATATGGAGGAATAAAGATATGAGAACGGGTAGCGAGGTACGCATTTATAAGACCTGTGTGCGACCTATCCTCACATATGGCATCGAAGCGAGGGCGAACACTGTCAGGACAAAAAGTATGCTAAGGACAACGGAAATGAGAACTCTGCGCGCTATCGCTGGGAAGACTTTGCGTGATCGTGTAAGGAACACCACAATTCGAGAGGTCTGTGTGGTCCAAGATGTGGTCAGATGGAGACGACAGCGTCGACGATACTGGTACCAACATGTACAGAGAATGAATTCCACAAGAATTCCATACATAGCTCTGCGCATGGGGTGCCGGATGGACGGTGTCCATCAGGGAGACCCCTGAAACGATGGAGAGATAGCTGGAGCTCAGCATCACAGGAGGACAATCCTGCAGTAATAGACTCTTGAGAGTCTACAGAAAGTTACAGAAGAAGAAGAAGAAAATTTAATCATGTTCTAACCATAGTTCTACATGGCTCCCATTCCTTTACGCTAATATTTCAGATCAGACCTTTGAATTTATGATACATAATAATTTTTATTATGCAATCAATTTTTCGCTGACACCACATTTCAAGCAACCTTTGAAATGTGATTTTGGCGCAGAATTCTCCGGATACCGTGGACAGCCAAGAGAACAAATATGTCCGTCTTTGCCGAGCTCAAAATAAAGGATAGCCTCTCGTCATTGTGTATGCAACGTGTCTTGCAGTATTTCGGCCATATCATGAGAATAGTGCCGAATAGCCTGGAGAAACTTGTAGCCATCGGAAGTATCGAAGCCATTTATCCTTACTGTAAAAATAATGTAAAAAATAAAACACTTTTTGCACGTGTAATATAAATATGATGACGTCACTGGAGATATTTCGATACTGAATCTTCGAATATAGGGGGATCCCCGACAATTAAATAGCTTGCTGATGCATAATACTAGGTTAGTCAAAAAGTTTTGAAAGCGGAAATGAAAATAATTTTTTTTTGGGGGGAAATCACTTTTATTGCTCAGTATAGTCTCCCATAAGATCAATACACTTGGTCCAACGATCTTCCAACTTTGTTGTCCCATCACGGAAGTGACTTTCTGGAAGGCCTGCAAAATACTCCTCTACGACGGCTATAACCTCTTCGTTTGATGAAAAATGCTTTCCACGAAGGAATTTTTTGAGGTGTGAGAACAGCCAGAAGTCAGAGGGAGCTAAATCTGGCGAATAGGGTGGATGCTGCAACAATTCGTACCCCGATTCACTGATTTTCGCGATGGTTTTTTGAGCTGTGTGAGCAGGTGCATTGTCTTGATGAAAAATGATTTTTTTCTTCTGCAAACCGGGTCTTTTTTCACAATTTTTTTCATCCGACTGGTCCAAAAGGTCACAATAATAATCAGAGTTGATTGTCTTACCAGTTTGGAGATAAACTATCAATAAAATTCCTTTTGCATCCCAAAAAACTGACGCTAACACCTTCTTGGCCGATTTCTGGACACGAACTCGCTTCGGAGCCAAAGTGCCTGGTTCACACCCCTCCTTAGCCTCTTGTTTTGATTCAAGATCATGGTGGTAGACCCAAGTCTCATCCATAGTGATGAATCGACGCAGAAAATCCTTTTTATCCTTTCGAAATTGCTCCAAATGTTGCTCAGAAAGTCGCATTCGAGCGTGTTTTTGTTGCATTGTTAGCAAATGCGGCACCCATTGTGCACACAGTTTTTTGAAACCCTAAACTTCAGCCAAAATATGCCATGTTCTTTCATGTGAGATGCCTATGGTGTCAGCTATCACATCCATAGTCGATCGATGATCTTTCAAAACCATATCCTGTATTTTCGCTATGATTTCTGGTGTTGATGCACTTTTTGGACGTCCTGAGCGTGGATCGTCTTCAACGCTTGTACGGCCACGCTTAAACTCCAAAACCCATCGGTGAACGGTTGGAAATGAAGGAGAAGACTCCTTTAATACTTTCACCATCTTTACATGGATCTCAGTAGCCGATGAACCTTCCAAAACAAAGAATGTAATCACTGCACGATATTCGGATTTTTCCATTGTTAAAAAATACACTGACACGTCAACTTCAAATGGCTTGTAAACAAAGAATGAATTGACAGATCGAAATGAAATTTTGAGTACGTTCTTATGGAAGATGAAATATTAAAATGGCGTAGAAATTTTGGTTTTCTACTGCTCCATAGATGTCGCTTTCAAAACTTTTTGACTAACCTATTACATCAAGTCCTTCATACTGGTTACTACGCGAATCTTTGATTTACGTGGAAATTTTCCAATTATTAGAATTTATAAATGCTTTTTGGGGAAAAACTTGCATTGTTTTTTAATTATCTGTAGAATTTATTACGATAAGTCGATTTCGGGATCTAGAAAATGACGAGTAACTTGAATTACGAATTGTTCTAACAAACCGACTTTTATTGATAAACCTATGATGGTTTTAAAAATCACAGCTATTAAAGTAAGTACTTACCTTAATACAGAAAGTAGTGGAAAGTATTGTCTATCTGAAATCGGCCATATATATCCTATTGAGAATTGAGATAAAATCTCAAAAAGCACTGTTGTTCATTATGTGATGGTAATAATTCATTTTGTGATGGTAACAATTTATTGTGTGATGGTAATAATTCATTATGTGATGGTAATAAATCATTATGCGATGGTAACAATTTATTGTGTGATGGTAATCATTCATTATGTGATGGTACTAATTTATTGTGTGATGGTAACAAACTGCGCAGAAAAGACACAGCATCAGCACAATTTGATAACACCCCAAAAAGCATTAAGTATTCCAAAATAATATAATAACAAAAATTAGAGACTTCTTCTTCTCCTCAGTGTCATGTCAGGCCCCCCCAATGTTGAATATCACTTGAGAGTAGATATCTTTGTCCCCGGCAGCCTGAAAAAGATCTCCAACGCCCCTTATGCCAGTCCAATCACGTATATTGCGGAGCCAGGAGATTTGCCTCCTGCCAACACCTCTTTGGCCTTCTATTTTGACTTGGATGATCAGGTGCAGTAATTTGTACTTTGCTCCTCTAAGTACTTGACCTAAGTAGGACATTTTCGGATTTTAATATTAGTCAGCAACTCTCTATCAACTTTGGCTCTTTGAAGAACCCTCGTGTTGCTGACCATATCCGTCCAGGGTATCCGTAGCATTCTCCGGTGCATCCACATTTCGAATGCTTCCAGTCGGTTCATATTACCAACTTTGAGGGACTGCTTATTTGAAATAGGCTGGAACAAAATAAATTATCTAAACTCCATTTTTTTATTTATCTGCTTCTGATTACTGGTTGTTCCGAAGGATGCAGCACAATTTGGCAGGTCACCGGTTCACTTCTTTCGTAGAAACCGAAAATTGGCTCCAAACTTGGATCGCCTCAAAAGACGAGTCATTTTTTCGAGATGGAATTTGAAAATTGCCTGAGAGATGGGAAAAAGTAGTAGCCAGCGATGGACAATACTTTAATTGATCTGTTCATTCATTTTGTTTAGAAATAAATGCATTTTTGAACACAAAAAAACGGACCCAACTAATTTGTACACCCAATAATAAATAAATAAAGTAAATTGTTGGACTATATTTTATTATAGAAAAATATAATAATCTATATATAATAATAATTTCACATGGTCACATCACACAAATAGAACAAAACTCTGGAATAAAATTAAACAAACAACAAGAGTAACTAAAGCGTCGAAAAAATATATTTTCATATGGCAATAATATTTATTGTATCGGTAATTCTTGCAAAGCTTGTAACATCATTTTTATTCTTATAATATATGTGTATTTAACTTAGAAACTATTATATTTTAAGCATTTATCTGATTTCTTTCTGACTGATACTTTTGATTTAGTAGAACAAAATTTTCTTTTTAGAAAAGAATAACTTTCTAATGATAGTGAATTTGACAGGTGTGGCGGGAGTACCTATCGGTGGGACACAACAGTTTTATTGGAGATTTGAAGACCCTTTTTTCGTGTTAGATTTTGGTTTTTATTGAGGCGCCATCTGTATCGTCACTGGATGGTGTTATTGATAAAGCAGGAAGAAGGTATCTGGTGCGATAGGCAAGGATTATTGAAGTCATTATGCAAAAGTTGTTTTTCCCGCCAACAGGGCTCGCCACCATTCCGTAGAAAGAAGTAAACTCTCCGTTAAGAGAGAAACCTGGCAATAAAGACATAAGCATATTGCTTTTATGCTCTACAGAAATTTAATTTGTATTAATTGACTTATAAGCAAGTTTTTACAGCTTATTTTCATCAATCCTGCTAGAAATGTACTACCTTGATCAAAAAGTTTTAGGACCGGTCACCGTCCGTCAGTCACCCGATTGGAATTCTTTTTTTTTGTTAGGTTACCACATCTATCATTGACACTTCCCCTCTAAATTTCAGCGTCATAGCTTTACATTTGTAAAAGTTACGCTTTACTGAGTACATCTACCTTTGTGCGTGTTTTCGATTTTTTACAAGTTTGAAAATGGCATCAACTGTGCATAAACGAGTTTGCATTAAATTTTGTGTGAAAAACGGATTTAACGGTCCGCGGACCATGGAAATGTTGGAGAAGTGTTTTTCGGTGGCACGAACGCTTCAGAAGTGGTCGTGAGTCGGTCGAGGATGACGAACGCAGTGGCAGTCGAAAACCGATGAAAACATCGATAAAATCAAAGAAATGTTGGCCGAAAACCGCAAATTGACCATTAGAGTGCTGGCAGAGGACTTGAACATCGCTTATGGATTCGCTCAAGACATTTTGGTTAGTGATTTGGGCCTCAGACGTGTCGCTGCAAAACTGGTGCCGAAACACCTCAATTTCATGCAAAAAAAGGACCGCGTTGAAATCACGAAAGACATGATTTCCATGAGTTTTTGACCAAAAACAACAGGAATACTATCCAGCAGCCTTCGAATTCACCTGATCTGGCTCCCTGCGACTTTTTTCTGTTCAACCGACTTAAAAAACCGCTTTGCGGAATGCGTTACAGCACCCGAGAGGATATCATGAAAAAATTGAAGACGGCTCTGATGGACATACCGAAAATTGAGTACCAGGATTGGATCAAGCACTGGCGTAAGTGCGTTGCAGTCGATGGGGAGTACTTTGAAGTGGACCATATCAATTTTGATGAATAAACTTGTATTTTCGATTTTATGAATAAAGTCCAAAAACTTTTTGATCAAGGTAGTATTCTAAGTTAAAATATTTTTTATCGATTGTGAAATATCTTAACTCAATCACATCTCGCACATGTTTTGTGAAAAATACATCTTGATCATGATTGTAACAATTGTGTAACAAACTAAAAATTAAGTGTATTTATGTTTGATAGCAAAATGAGGATTCCTGAATCTATTTTATTGCTATTTCATTCTTGTAGGAGAATAATTGTTGCTATAGATGTATTGCCAGACAATTAATTGATAAAAAAATCTTGAGAATAATGTTACCATCTAAGAATTTTAAATCTAGTTTTTATTAAATTAAATAAACTCTTAATGAATATTATTAATCGCGAATACTTCAACTAGTGGCAGTTATTGTTTGAGACTACAATTATAAAATAACAAAAATTGATAAGGGTGAGAGAATGAAAAGAAAATTAAGGGTTTGTGGTTGAATTCCCACTTTTTTCATTAATCTAAATCTTTATTTAATTTGAGTTTTGAAATTAAAGTATACAAAAAAAGGAGCACTGTTAAATCTAAGGTAATAACAATATGTTAGACAAAAAGTCTATATAACATTTTTATCTGAATTTTTCTGTTTTTTTTTTATGGAAATAAAGCAAAATTGAATGATGAAATGAAAAATATTATTTAATAACATAAAATAAATGTTGATACACTTACGTTTAAGTACTATATTTTATAGACGATTGTATAAGTAAGAAATAAATTTTGTTTAACCCTTATCTTGGAAAAGTTCAATTTATCCAAATATTAACGTTTTTCTTTGGTGATTCCTTGTTATATGGTAAGTTATGAAGGAAAATTGAGGAAAACAAATCCCAACTTTTCCTTATAGTTTTTTTATATGTAACACCCACATTACATTGCCAAAATATCAATTTTTATAAAACACAAAAAGGGCTATAAAATGATTCTATAATCTAAAACATGAAAAACATTTACATAGCTGAATTATCAACAAATAAAATGGTTTGAATACAATTTTCTCTACATGCAGTGATTAACATAATAAGATATTTAGATTATTTACCCCAATTTTCAATACGCATCCACGCTGTCCGGACATGTTGACACGATGTCGTTTGAAAGCTTGTAGTGTTTTCAATATTTATCACCAGATGATACCACTGCACACAATAGTGCATGTATAGTATTTGAATGTGTTGCCATATTTGAAATTATGTTACAATTTCTGGATAATTTTTTTTTAAATCCCTAAATTAGTGTAACACCTGTGTTACAATGCCATGATAAGGGTTAAGGAAAAAAATATATTAAAAAAAAAAAAGACAAAATGAAAATGCAATAAGAAATACTTGACTTACGTACATAAACTATGATATTTAATATAAATATGTTGACAAAAAAATAAAAGAATATTGATTTCAACGTATCGTTGAAATTATTTGAATTGCGACAATGATGTATATGCTAGAATGGCTAATAATTTTAAGTTTTTAATGACGCTCCCTCATCTAACTATAACTTTAAAACCATAGAGAGAAATGCACATAATATGATTTGAACTGGTCTTACATCACTTGATACTGGCCTTATACTACTTCATGTTCATGGTCATTATTCAAGAAGAAGAAGAACTGGTCTTAGCAATATTATTTATGTGTTGCTACGGTAAGAATTTGATTTTTCTTCTTCTTGAACTCTTATATACGAAGGAGTATACGCCAATGTCACGTGATGGATAGATACCATTATTGCAAAATCAAACATTCCTCTTTATCTATGATATTTAATAAGGGTAAGTTCACATGCGTGGTTACTATATCATGACAAATTACAGTTTCTTTTTGAACAAATTATTATTGCTATGTGTTAAAAATACTTAAGTTAGCGATTATGTGTTGTATTATGGTAATATTTACGTTAAATTTAGAATATGTAAGAAATATTTATTATATTTGTTCCTTATATGTCAAAATATCTTCATTTGATCATAGAAACACTTATTTATAGTAATAGCTTGCTAAATAAAGCAGATACATTCAGGGAACTTACTTTTATATTTTCACTGTAATTAATAGGGATGTGTCTTTACACTAAACTAAAATTCATTCTCAATAAAAGTGTCAAACTAAAAATATCTTGTTTATTAAAATAAAAAAATTATATAAAAAAGCAATACTTTTTTTCTAGTGTTTTGTTTTAATCTTTTAACTGTTTTTTTTTGTATTAACCACATTTAACAAAGATCAACTTATCATAAAACTTCATTAAAAATTTGGGCTATTAATTACAATGTTTAGAACATTTTTTAGTTGTTTTAAACCGTTTTTAAGGTGTTCTGTTAAAAATACCTTTTTTAACGATTTCACCTCCATGTTGTCGCATCACAAAGTTTTCATTAGTCTGAAGTTAGCTTCATTATATCGAAACTTTGTAACGAGAGGATTTGTTAAGTGAGATATTATTGCATGATTAACAAAAAAGTGGGCTTATTCTAAAAGTGTGTACATATTTATGTACGAGGCGTATCCAGAAAGTAAGTGTACTGAGACTCTCACGACCGGATGGATTTTATTTTCGACATGTTGGCTACACTTCCGTGTAGCCTGACCCTTCCCCTCCACAACGAGACCGGTTCGAGGTCAGTACGTTGAGAAGTGTCGACGCGACAACACGTTTCGTGAAAAATGTCAATCCCATCTCCAGCCAAGTTGAATCGAGTGGAGGCCGGGCAAGAGTTTTTGAGGCTCTGCAAACTCCATGGAAATGAATTTCTCCGCTCCATCGTTACTGGAGATGAAACTTGGGTTGCACACTACACACCTGAAACCAAAAGGCAGTCTCAACAGTGACGTCACACCTCTTCATCCTCCGCCAAAAAGTTCAAAACCACAATTTCAGCCAAGAAAATCATGGCATTCGTGTTTTGGGACTGTCAAGGCATAATTTTAATAGAATATATGCCTCAAGGGGAGACCATCAGCTCTGCAAGATAATGTGAGGCCCTAAAAAAGTTGCGGAGGGCGATTCAGAACAAGAGGAGAGGCATGCTGACAAAGGGAGTCTGCCTGTTGCACGACAATGCCAGACGGAACTGCTCGCCTCGTTTAAATGGGATGTCCTGAACTATCCCGCGCATTCCCCTGACCTAGCACCTTCAGATTACTATCTCTTTACCTCCCTGAAGCTGCACATGGGTAGAAAAAGGTTTTCAACCGACGAGGAGGTAAAGGAAGAGGTGGAGAAGTGGACGGAGGGGTTGGCGGGAAACTACTTCGAGGAAGGCATCAAAAAGTTGATACCCCGCTTCACCACCTGCATCGAGAGGAATGGCGACTTTGTCGAAAAGTAGCTTACATATGTACTACGGTAACCACGTAATTTTTTGGTTTAAATAAAAAAAATTGTAGCCTACAAAAATTCAGTACATTTACTTTCTAGATATGCCTCGTATAAAAGAAAACAGTGTCAAAAATAAGCATTATTCTTTTCATTTAATTCAATTCATAAATTATATATCTTCAAATTGACATTTCTATTTAGCACCATTTTTTCTATCTTGGAAAATATGACATTAAAATATTTTTAACTGGTTTCATAGTGAATTAATTATTTTTACATAAAATATATATGGCATACATAATACTAATAATGCACATTGAAATTGAGAATTTCTCTCCATGTGTTCATTCCCTTAAAATAAAAATTACAATTCCTTAATCATATTTTTTACATTCTTTCAAACATAAATATTGCTTTCTTTTATAAACACCGAAATAATTCCTTATCTTAATTCCAAAGTCTCAATCACATTCTGTTTATACCTAATAAGTTTTGTTCCATTCACAAACACTTTTCTCATTTACAATGTGCATCAACCCTAATAATGTTTAATTATCATATTTTACAATGAGTATTAAGAATGAATATTTGGTGATTACATTTTTTATTCTGTTTGTGATTTACAATATTATTTTTGTAATGAATCTTTAGCGGGATGCTTTACTGATACGTCGTGATGATTATGATTGTTTTGTATTTAAAATAAAATACGTCGATTCAGGAATGCGGAAAGTGAGAGGGAACAATCAATGAATAGTAAACAGCAATGAATGGTCAAGTGAATAATAATCTTTATTTGTCGATAAGTAAGTATTTATAGATGTGCGTGAATGCGCCCGCAATATATACTTTATCTCACTCCTGCGCGTGCAGAGGTGTTTGCAGACGTTGCGGATAATATAGTGGGTAGAATATTTATTGGCGAAAACGGTGAGACAACGCGATGCGTTCTCTTTCCACCGTGGAATGTAACGTAAATATTATTTGCGTGTAAACAATATTGATGTTCTGGTATGCGACCTTTGTACATGTCCGAAGGTTGGTTCGTCGGTCGTTGACCGTGCGTGTTGACAATATTTAGGGACGACGGTATTCCCTACAAATCAATGACTAAGTCTGCATAAGCAGGTTGTTACTGCTTTTAGTAGTATGCAAAAAAATGTTATCTCTCTCTCTTTCTTGAGAAATAGCCGAGACAAAGTGAGAGAGATGGAAATTTTGCAATGCACTATTATATTATATGGGCTGCCTGAGCGATGTCATATGGAGGAATAAAGATATGAGAACGGATAGCGAGGTACGCATTTATAAGACCTGTGTGCGACCTATCCTCACATATGGCATCGAAGCGAGGGCGGACACTGTCACGACAAAAAGTATGCTAAGGACAACGGAAATGAGAACTCTACGCGCTATTGCTGGGAAGACTTTGCGTGATCGTGTAAGGAACACCACAATCCGAGAGGTCTGTGAGGTCCAAGATGTGGTCAGATGAGGATGACAGCGTCGACGATACTGGTACCAACATGTGCAGAGAATGAATTCCACAACAATTCCATACATAGCTCTGCATGGGGTGCCGGATGGACTGCGTCCACCAGGGAGACCCCCGAAACGATGGAGAGATAGCTGGAGCTCAGCATCACAGGAGGACAATCCTGCAGTAACCAGATTCTTGAGAGTCTACAGAAAGTTTAAGAAGAAGAAGAAGACTATTATACTTATTCAAACCCACATCGTGGGGCTATGTTAAAATAAATAGACTTTAACCTGTTCACCGCATTAAAAAACAAATTCCACGAATCCTGTGCGCGGCACAATTTCAGCGTTTTTTAATTTCTAAGTTTAAACACATATTTTGTTTAGAACCACTGATATTTGATTACAACACCAAGTAAACATGACACTTAAGTAATTTTCTGATAATAAATAATAGTCATTACTCTTAAGGAGACTCATTAAATAAAGGAGATAAACTTAACATTACGTAAAATAAACAAAGGAATGCTACGATCAAATCAATGCTTCATGACACTCACCCAATCAAATGCGTATAGCACTAGTAATGTTTATTTACGTAAGACAGACTTAGTAATGTTTATTTACGTAAGAGAGACTCATCGCAGGACTCGATCCGCGTGACAGGTCGTTAATGCTGGAAATATTGAGAAACCAAAAAAATTCGACACTCTGTTTATTCAACAATATCTCATAAACTAATATATTATTTGACAAGGTTTTCAGAGATATCGCTAGAATAAAGATTATTTTAAATTTTAGTTCAATTTTTATTCCGGTTTTGTGTCATTTTTTTTAAGTATTTGTGATTTGAAACTTGGATTGTCGTCAGATCACAGGCGTTTGTGCTCCCCGCGGGGAACAAGTTAAAATGTTTTAGTTATTTAAAATATCAATGTGAATTTGATTATTTATTTTATTTATTTATAATCACACGATTTCTTAGAATAATCACCAAATATTCATTAAATACAAATAGAAATATAAAGGTCTATTCAGACTGTAACATCAAACTTAAAGAACATTTTAATATTGGATAATACACAACGTGTAACTATATTTTCAGTATGGTAATAATAACATTTTCTTTTGCAAACTTTATAATCAATAAGAAGGCATCCGAGTGTAACAAATTGAAGAGATCGACTTAATACTCGTATCTTAAAAACCTGACCTTTCTTTTCTCGTAAACATTTTCTTTATGCTATTAAAATATCTTTTCTTAATGTTAGATACAAGAAATCTCTCGTTATACAATCCAAGAGAGCAGGAAATAGGGTGTAGCCACCACACCACATAAAGATGGTATATTCTTTATCCAGTTTTGTTAAACTTACTTTAACAAAACTGGATACTACGGAAAAGAGATTTAAAAGTTGCTGTAATAGTCCAGATAATTTCAATCTAAAGTAGCACATTACTTAAGTATTTAATGTGTAAAATAAGTTACAGCACTACTTTACAGATACTTTTGGGACAAATTTTATCGTACTTCACGTATATATGTATGTATGTATTAGGTGTTAACATAAGTTGTGTCCTTTTTTTTTTAAATATAAAAATGAGCAACAAAAATAAAACAAAATGGTAAAAGTTATACGTCATTCGAAAGAAAATTTTCTATATTGTGTTTGCTTTTACATTACATATATTATTTTATTTGATTACAAGCCTTCAAAATGGAATGTTAAGTAGACGAAAGTGAGCATTTTCGACACCTCCTTCTGTTCGCGTTCAACCGAGGGAATAAAGCTGTCAAAGTTGCTCGCGATATTTGCGAAGTGTACATTGAAGATGCTATGAATGAAAGGAAAGCTCGTCGATGATTTTTACGTTTCAAAGACGGTAATTTCGACCTGAAATACATGGAGCGTTCCGGACGACCAGTGGAATTCGATGAGGTCCGCTTAAAACATATTATTCATGAAGATCCCCTTCAAACCACCGTAGAATTGACTGAGCAGATGAATTGTAGTCACATGACTGTATACCGTCATTTTAAATCAATGGAAAAAGTCCAGAAGTTCGGCGCTTGGGTTCCACATGTTTTGAGTGAAAACAACAAAAATCAATGAATTGAAAAAATTGTAGAACGTTGGCAAGAAGTTGTAAATAATGAAGGAGAATACATTATTGACTAATTTGTTGTAGTTTTTTTTTGTTGTGTCCTCTTGTTCTCTTTATTTGGAAAAAAATGGACACAACTTATGTTAACACACAATACATGAAATCTCAGTATTTTTTCTAACCTAAAGTTCAAGTACGAGGGATATAAGATGTTTTGCTTTATTTCTTGAGAGCACAGTTAAACTAATTTAATTTTCACGGTCATTATTTAAGTCGAAGATTAGTTACAGTAGAAAAACTTTATGTGATGATTTTTAATAACCAGTAGAATAAAAAGTTAGACTGACAAACACGAAAAATAATTTAATTACTCTTGTACGATTCTCTCTTGGAAAATTGCCGAGAATTTCTTTAATGTCGAATTATATGCCAGTGTAAAGTTGTACCCACTTCATTAGTGCAGGTTCACATATAGATTGTTGTATACTATTATTGTCTATGATATCAGTGTATGCTTATTCATACACTGATATCATAGACACAGAAATTAAATTACAAATTGAATAGACCTTCAATAAAGTAGAGAAGCAGTTTTTCAAACTAACACAAATAAAATGGCAGATGAATGTTTAATTAATCAACATTAAGTTATTTGTGACAGAAGTAAATTTTTTTATAAGTTAACTATTTGTTTATTAATTAATTCTTTAAAAATGGTAGTTTATAAAAATTCATCTGCCATATTATATCAATCACCCAGTACTTAAGAGACACATAACACAATAATGAGATATTTTTATCATAAAAATCATTTAAATGAGATCTTACATTTGTTTTTATAGAAACAGTTTAAAAAAACTGTATAATTTATTTTCAATGTTTATTTAGAATAATTATTTGTAATTGTTGAATAATTTAGTGAGTTAACCACTCACTAATGTACAGTGCAGAAGTAACAAATTCGAAACCCTCACTTTATTCACTTCAATAATTCATTATTTCACGACTTTGTTTTTCTTTGATACTGGGTAATTAAATATGTGTCAGAAAACAGTTAATGTACAATTTTATTTGATTCGAGTCGAGTTTAAAGATGCTTCGAAAGCACTTGGTGAAGATGACCCTACTCAGGCGGTTCAGCCACGTCTCAGCAGGTTTCCGACGGGTGTCCTATTGTCGTGGTCCCTGATTGTCTTGGCCCAGGCTCCGATTACAAACGTTTCAATTTCGCACTCGTTTACTCCACGGACAATCTTGAAGTAACCGTCCTCGCCCCACGACTGTCCCCAACTGTTGGCTGCCAACTAAAAATTAAATTAAAAACATTTTAGTCTTCAGGCTTTAATAAAAAATATTAAATTCACATTAAACAAAACTTGTGCTTTTTGTATTGGGCTGTCCAGAAAGTAGTTTTTGTTTTTCTTAGGCAGATGTCGTTAGGAAAAAGTTTTGTTGCTAACTTCATTCCAAAAGTGCTGAGTGTATATTATTATGAAAAATAACAGTTTAACGCATTTTTTCAGCCATTGTATCTAAATTACTTTAGGCTAAGGCCACACCAATGAGTTTCGCTTAGTGTTAAGCTAGGTGCTACGTGACTAATAGACTATAGTTCGGAAATTCTAGGATGAGTCCTGTGACAGCTCACAAATTTGCCCCAATACAACCTTATGTAATGTATTTACCTAAATAACTTGCTATTTATTAGAATCGAGGCTTATATTAAAGTTGATAAAATAATTAGTATAAAATTACTGAAAATCGTTACAAGGTTGTATTGGGGCAAATTTGTGAACTGTCACAGGACTCATCCTACATTTTCTTAACTAAAGGTGACTTCAGGCTTGGCCACACCAAAGTGCTTCGCACAAATTCATTTGACATTTGGGAGCGGTTGAGTCAACAAACGATGCCACTCTCAAAACTAACCAGAAAGTTACTCCTTTCAGAGAATTTAAGTTTAAAATTTCGAACATCTCAAATAGGAACTTGTTGGGTGCATAACATAATGTTAATGCTATCTAGAAGTACGGAGTGGAGAGTTTCAGCTTCTCTAAAAAGACTTGCGGAATAAAACTTCCGCCATCTTGTAAAATCACTTGGTGATACAATAAAATTAACCAACACGTCTTGTTAGCTAGGAGACTCACTAGGTGACTAATAGTCATGTAGCGTGGCGCAAAGCATGCAGTGTGGCCATTGCGATAGTATGCGGTGCGTTGGTTCGCTAGGATATGTCACCTAGCTCGCAACGTAGCTCTAAGCACCAAGCGAGGCTCGCACCTGTGTGGCCGAGGCCTTAGTGAATTTTTAAATATTTGTTTACATTTAACACCATATTTATTAAATATTTTCCATAGCTTATTTCTTATTTATTTTTTATTTATTTTACACATGACAAGAAATATATTATACATAATTTGCGAAAGAACAAAAGGTAATTTAAATTGGACAGACAACTTGAATGGATCTGGATTTGTTGCCTTTCATTTGTCGTGTCCTCAGTAAACTAGGCTTTTGCCTGCATCTCACTGAGGACATACTACCTTGATCAAAAAGTTTTAGGACCGGCCACCGTGTGGCGCTGTCAGTCACCCGATTGGAATTCTTTTTTTTTTGTTAGGTTACCACATCTATCATTGACACTTCCCTCCAAATTTTAGCGTCATATTGTAGTTTGACATTTGTAAAAGTTACGCTGTACTGAGTACATCTATCTACCTTTGTGCGTGTTTTCGATTTTTTACAAGTTTGAAAATGGCATCAACGAATTTTTTCATTAAATTGCATTTTTTTTACATTAAATTTTGTGTGAAAACCGGATTTAACGGTCCGCAGACCTTGGAAATGTTGGAGAAGGGTTTTTCGGTGGCACGAACGCTTCAGAAGTGGTCGTGTGTCGGTCGAGGATGAGGAACGCAGTGGCTGTCGAAAACGATGAAAACATCGATAAAATCAAAGAAATGTTGGCCGAAAACCGCAAATTGACCATCAGAGATCTGGCAGAGGACTTAAACATCGCTTATGGATCCGCTCAAGACATTTTGGTTAGTGATTTGGGCCTCAGACGTGTCGCTGCAAAACTGGTTCCAAAAGACCTTAACTTCATGCAAAAAAGGACCGCGTTGAAATCGCGAAATACATGATTTCCATGAGTTTTTGACCAAAAACAACACGTATACTATCCAGCAGCCTTCGAATTCAACTGATCTGGCTCCCTGCGACTTTTTCCTGTTCAACTTAAAAAACCGTTTCGCGGAACGCGTTACAGCACCCGAAAGGATGTCATGAAAAAATCGAAAATGGCTCTGATGGACATACCGAAAATTGAGTACCAGCGGTGTTTCGAGGATTGGATCAAGCGCTGGCTGGCGTAAGTGCGTTGCAGTCGATGGGGAGTACTTTGAAGGGGACCATATCGATTTTGATGAATAAACTTGTATTTTCGATTTTATGAATAAAGTCCTAAAACTTTTTGATCAAGGTAGTATAGCATGAATAAATAAATCGATACTTCTTTCCGATTTTTGATTATGTAAAATCCCGTTGCACATTCTCAAGATCAAAACATTCATCCCACAATATACTGCACACAATCGTAAAGCTAAAAAAAAAGTACATTTATACAAAAATATAACCTACAAACCTCTTCCAAAAGTCATTCCTCTTGCAAACCCAAGTACTCAAACTCCTGTTGCAATAACAACCACGCTCCAATCGACTGCCTAAACTGTTTTCCTTATCACATGGTTATTTGCTTTTCCAAATCCACAAACGCACTCAATACCTTTTAACTTTGCCATGTATTTTTCCACAAGCATATGTTATATTTCCACAAGTGAAAATTTGATCCACGCATCTTTTTCCATTTAAAAAGGCACCCTGAGCATCCCACACGCTTTTTCTTCCTTTTTCTATTGGAATTTTTTTGTACAGTTTATTTTCCACACTAGTAACTCTGTTTATTTCCACACTCCATTCTTGCTTCCTTACCTTTATAAAATAATGGAACAAACTCCATTCTTGATTCCTTACCTTTATAAAATAATGGAACAAACTCCATTCTTGCTTCCTTACCTTTATAAAATAACGGAACAAACTCCATTCTTGCTTCCTTACCTTTATAAAATAATCGAACAAACTCCATTCTTGCTTCCTTACCTTTATAAAATAATCGAACAAACTCCATTCTTGCTTCCTTACCTTTATAAAATAATCGAACAAACTCCATTCTTGCTTCCTTACCTTTATAAAATAATCGAACAAACTCCATTCTTGCTTCCTTACCTTTATAAAATAATCGAACAAACTCCATTCTTGCTTCCTTACCTTTATAAAATAATGGAACAAACTCCATTCTTGATTCCTTACCTTTATAAAATAATGGAACAAACTCCATTCTTGCTTCCTTACCTTTATAAAATAATGGAACAAACTCCATTCTTGCTTCCTTACCTTTATAAAATAATCGAACAAACTCCATTCTTGCTTCCTTACCTTTATAAAATAATGGAACAATAAAAAAGAGGACATTATTTTGGACCACATGTCAAAAATTTTGTTTTTATTTTCCTACAAATAGGACTAATATTAAAACCCGAAAGGTGTCCTACTTGGGTCATGTACTTAGAGGAGCAAAGTACAAATTACTGCACCTGATCATCCAAGGCAAAATAGAGGGTAGAAGAGGTGTTGGCAGGAGACAAATCTCCTGGCTCCGCAATATACGTGATTGGACTGGCATAAGGGGCGTTGGAGATCTTTTTCAGGCTGCCGGGGACAAAGATATCTACTCTCAAGTGATATTCGACATTGGGGGGACCTGACATGACACTAAGAAGAAGAAGAAAAATAGGAAAGTACTTTCTGGACAACACAATATAATACTTACCCAATATTTGATTCCGTCATCCTGGCCCCAACCTATAAGTCGTACCGAGTGATATCCAAACTCATCCCGGGTCGATGAGCTGCGGCGATAGATGCCAGTCTCGTACGAGAAGAAGTCTTGATACACCCTCATTGTAGCTGCGAAGAAAAGCAAGATGAATACATTAATATCATCATTGAAAGCAAACAAATATTATGCCAAAAAAAAAAAACAATGCAATCTGTATTTTTAGTTAACTGTTTTTACCATCCCTTACACAAACATAGGAACTATCAGTTTAAGATTATGTGATCCAAGTGGAAAAATATTCTGTAATAGTCTTAAAATTGAATGTCAAGAAGTAAATTAAAATTAAGTCCGTCACCATGTAGCCATCACCTTTTTTATGGGGATGCTTTATAAGTTATAAGTGTTATACTTGAGAAAATGTAGCATGGTCCCTGTGACAGTTCACAAATTTTCCCCAATACAACCTTGTAACGACGTTGAGCAATTTTAATTATTTTATCAACTTTAATACAAGCCTCGATTCTAATAAATAACAAGTTATTTAGGTAAATGCATTACATAAAACTAACAATAATGACAAATTAACACATCTTGTTACAAATTAGCAAAAATGTGGCAGTTTGTTAAAATCAAATAATATTTGGTGACGTTTGTCAAAAGTCACTACGTTAGTCTGCATTGGCCAGGGATGGGGTGTACGATAATTGGATTTTCGATTTTTTTATACCTAAAATTAAATGTTCGTAATTAGTATTAATTCGTAGTGGATCTTGGCCTATTTAAAGATAGATACAAATCATACAATACATTAGAAAGTCAGTATAATGAAAATTAGGAATTAAAACGTCAGTTTAGAGAAAAACAATTTTTAGATTTATAAAAGAACTATTCGATTTGTAAAAAAAAAACCATTTTACCCTATCCCTTTGAGACATGACATTTCAAATGTCATAGGGACCATCCTACATTTTCTCAAGTATAGTATCTGTTCTTGTTTGTCTTGATAGTAAGCTCTCTTTCGGAAGACAAATTGGTTATACAGTTTCTTCAGGATTCTATAGTCTTCAAGAGCTAAAATTTGTATATCGATGACTTCCAACAAGGGAAATTTGTATGTCGATGTCTTCCAACAAGGGAAATTTGTATGTCGATGTCTTCCAACAAGGGAAATTTGTATGTCGATGTCTTCCAACAAGGGAAATTTGTATGTCGATGTCTTCCAACAAGGGTAATTTGTATGTCGATGTCTTCCAACAAGGGAAATTTGTATGTCGATGTCTTCCAACAAGGGAAATTTGTATGTCGATGTCTTCCAACAAGGGAAATTTGTATGTCGATGTCTTCCAACAAGGGAAATTTGTATGTCGATGTCTTCCAACAAGGGAAATTTGTATGTCGATGTCTTCCAACAAGGGAAATTTGTATGTTGATGTCTTCCAACAAGGGGAATTTGTATGTCGATGTCTTCCAACTAGGGAAATTTGTAAGTAGATGTCTTCCAACAAGGAAAATTTGTATGTCGATGTCTTCCAACAAGGGAAATTTGTATGTCGATGTCTTCCAACAAGGAAAATTTGTATGTCGATGTCTTCCAACAATGGAAATAAAAACTCTTTTGAATTAATTTGTTGTGTTGCATCTGGATTATCATAATAATTTATTCTGGTTTGCCTGATTCAGAAATGTCTAAGCTGATATACGGTAGTCATAAATAGTCATATTGGTGGTCTTCTAAAAGTCAATCCAAATTTCAGATTAACGGGCTGTTTTTACTATATACATTTGGGTAAATAATCTTAGATTGCACTAACCTTGGACAGGTCCTGAGTTGAGAATTTCATACATGATGTCAGTCTCGTTTCCCAGCTTGTAAGCGGGCGAGACTCGGTAGCGTTCCTTGCGTCCAGTGCTATCGTTAGGCAAGGAACAGCCTGCTGCCAGCAGCGATCCCCTGTTCAGGATTTTGCAACGGTCCTCCCTGGCCGTGTAGGGGAGACACTCTTCGTTTACAAGACTATAAAAGCAGAAACAGATATTTACATTCATACCTTAAATTGACGGATGTCGTAGATTTAATTGACATAATTGATTGATCGAATCATATTAATTTTCACACTATCCTATTTTGAGAGTATTTTTAGTTAAAAGCTTCTAGAGTCCATGCGGCGTAAGGAAAGTATCTGTGACTGTAATGTACAAGGCATATCCAGAAACTAAGTGTACTGAATTTTTGTAGGTTACAATTTTTTTTATTTAAACAAAAAAAATACTTGGTTACCTTAGTACATATGTAAGCTATTTTTCGACATAGTCGCCATTCCTCTCAATGTAGGTGGTGAAGCGGGGTATCAACTTTTTGATGCCTTCCTCGAAGTAGTTTCCCGCCAACCCCTCCGTCCACTTCTCCACCTCCTCATTTACCTCCTCGTCGGTTGAAAACCTTTTCCCACCCATGTGCAGCTTCAGGGAGGTAAAGAGATAGTAATCTGAAAGTGCTAGATCAGGGGAATGCGCGGGATGGTTCCGGACATCCCATTTAAACGAGGCGAGCAGTTCCTTCGTGGCGTTGGCCGTGTGTGGTCCTTTTGGTTTAAATGGGATGTCCTGAACCATCCCGCGCATTCCCCTGACCTAGCACCTTCAGATTACTATCTCTTTACCTCCCTGAAGCTGCACATGGGTGGAAAAAGGTTTTCAACCGACGAGGAGGTAAAGGAGGAGGTGGAGAAGTGGACGGAGGGATTGGCGGGAAACTACTTCGAGGAAGGCATCAAAAAGTTGATACCCCGCTTCACCACCTGCATTGAGAGGAATGGCGACTATGTCGAAAAATAGCTTACATATGTACTACGGTAACCACGTAATTTTTTTGTTTAAATAAAAAAAATTGTAACCTACAAAAATTCAGTACACTTAGTTTCTGGATATGTCTCGTACTATAGCGTAGGTACACAGAGCGTATGATTGTGTTAGTCAACTCCTGTGTGCTGATTGGTCAGTTTCTAGTATTAGTGTGTCATCGTGTCAAAAAAAATAGTGTCACCATGATCGAAGGGGATGTTGGTTCTAGAAATGTACAGTTTACATTGAATACAGTGGATCAATTAGTAATAGAAAAAGTTTCTTTGATAAACTCTGAAGAGTGGAGCAGAATATGTAGCCACGTGAGAGACATACCATAGAGTCGGAATATTGGGAAAGAGAAATCATGTTTGACCATACGAGTATAAGTGAAAACCACAATTTCATAATAAGTTTAAGTGAAGCGAGTGATAGTGGTTCATCATCAGACAGTGAATAATTTTATTTGTGAAATAAAATGAGACAGTTTCTTTTATTTACGTATAATAAATTAAGTTCTTTTTGTAGTTTTATGTTGTATTGTTATGTTTAATAAAATGTCTATGCTGGGTTTCTTAACCAATACGTTTCTACAATAAAAGAACAAATAAACATTTCTATTTCTTGAAAAATTTCCATTGTGTATTTGTAAATAAAATATAAGGTTTGTTAGAAATAAATAAAACATCTTGTTTCTTTCAAACTTTCTTTTTCTGTATCAATAAACAAATATTGCTTCCAAACAAAAAAAAATCCCTTCTGTATTTTTAAATGAATAATAAATAAATAAACAAAATAATCTGAATATATAATAAATAACAAATCATGGTCACCCTTCTACAGATTCTTTCCTTACGGCGCGTGGACTCTACCAAAGAAGATGAAAACAATGGCATGTCAAAATGTCAGCATATTGTTTGAAATTATAATCAAGTTCTTCTTTTCTTTAGAGGTTGTCGATCATCCTTGACCTTTGAGGCAGCCGTTGCTGGTCCTGTGGCATAGGATATTCGAGATATGGGTGAGGTGTGCAGCTTTAGGAAGCATTTGAAGACAATCGCTTTTGTGGGATCTTATAAAAATTTATGGCGATCTCTCTGGAAAAGTTAAGGCAAAACTTTCTCAAAAATATTGGTTTTTTTTTACCCCTGTGCTCGGGGAAAACTGCCCCCCTCTGCTGTCCCTCACTATGCACATTGCAAACATCAAATAAATGTGAAAAGTATGGACTTACCCAAACTTCCTGATGAACTGCCAAGCTCTGTCCAGGTAACCCCCATTGCAGGACTTCTGGCCACGGCTGTTGCAAGAAACCAGCTGCTGCGCACTCAGCTGAGGGTGTTCTCGCCCCTTGGATAGGATCAGAAACCTACCACATAAGATAAAAAGATCTTAGATACTGCTGGGGTGGGTTGTACAAACATTCACTAGAGTATATAAAATGTTTTATAAAAAAAAATATTATTAAATTACATACATACATACAATCACGCCATTTCCCTGTCAAGGAAGGCAGAAAGGAGAGATTGCCATACTTTTCTATCTCAACATACATCTTACATCTTTAACGGAATGCTTTATTGATACGTAGTGATGATTATGATTGTTTTGTATTTAAAATAAAATACGTCGATTCAGGAATGCGGAAAGTGAGAGTGAACAATCAATGAATAGTAAACAGCAATGAATGGTCAAGTGAATAATAATCTTTATTTGTCGGTAAGTAAGTATTTATAGATGTGCGTGAATGCGCCCGCAATATATACTTTACCTCACTCCAGCGCGAGCAGAGGTGTTTGCAGACGTTGCGGATAATATAGTGGGTAGAATATTTATTGGCGAAAACGGTGAGACAACGCGATGTGTTCTATTTCCACCGTGGAATGTAACGTAAATATTATTTGCGTGTAAACAATATTAGTGTTCTGGTATGCGACCTTTGTACATGTCCGAAGGTTGGTTCGTCGGTCGTTGACCGTGTGTGTTGACAATATTTAGGGACGACGGTATTCCCTACACATCCATACACCATCTCATACAGCTTCTACAATTAATCTAACTTTTTTATTTCAAAATATCTTTTACTTTTCCTTATTTTAAAATATCATTCGCTTGATCTTACCTTACTTTCCTTGGTCTTCCTCTACCTCACCTTTCATTCACATTTGCTCTATTTATTTGTTTTATTAGTCTTTCTTCATTCATTCTTTCCACACGTCCAAATCATCTCACAGTACTTTTCTTCATCTTAATTAACACATCAGCCTTAAGTTCACATTCATAATATCTTAGAGATTAATGTGAATTTAAAGGACGAATTTGAACTTTTTTATACAATAGCAATGTACACAGCTGTCGCTAGTACATTGCTGTTGTATATAAGAGAAATTCTATAAACTTGTTGCTAGCACATGAGTTGTTGTATAATGCTAGCACATAAGCTGTTGTATAAGAACGAGACTGTACACAGCTATCGCTGGTACATTGCTGTTGTATAAAAGATAAATTTTATTCACTTGTTGCTAATACATAAGCTGTTGTATAAGAGCGAGACTGTACACAGCTGTCGCTGGTACATTGCTGTTGAATAAAAGAGAAATTTTATTCACTTGTTGCTAGCACATAAGCTGTTGTATAAGAGCGAGACAGTACACAGCTGTCGCTGGTACATTGCTGTTGTACGAGTATAACAGAGAAATTCTATTCACGTGTTGTTAGCACATAAGCTGTTGTATAAGAGCGATACTGTATGCAGCTGTCGCTGGTAGATTGCTGTTGAATAAAAGAGAAATTCTATTAACTTGTTGCTAGCACATAAGCTGTTGTATAAGAGGGAGACTGTACACAGCTGTCGCTGGTACATTGCTGTTGTATAACAGAGAAATTATATTTACTTGTTGCTAGCACATAAGCTGTTGTATAAGAGGGAGACTGTACACAGCTGTCGCTGGTACATTGCTGTTGTATAAAAGAGATACTTTACTCACTTATCACTGGCTACAGCAGCAGTAGAGATGGCCCAAGAGGAGCCGCACCAGCCCTGGTCCTGGATGGGGGCCAGTTGTCCGGGCCACTGTTCCATGGCGCTGTATTGATGAGGAAGACTCTTTGGGTCGTAGACAATCTGCAGTGGGTACATGCCTCGTGTGCTCTTTTGAGGGTTTGTTGTACCTGAAATTAAATCATTTTAATTAGTCAGATATTATTCTCCAGGAACGACAGCCATCAATAATAAAGAGAATGAAGAATTGTTTTTACCCAGTCGGTATATGAGTCCTTCCTTAAGTTTGTGTCCCCAGAAAAGAGTGTGGTTGACGGCTCGCCATGTGATGGCCGGATCTCTGTTGACAGACTCGATCAGCCGTCCCTCTATCAAGCAGCGATCGCTCTCGCACACCATTTCAGCTTGGCCGTTTTGTGAGACGCATACACTGGAATATGACAAAATATACGTTAAAAATTTGAGAATGAATAGTGTTAAAAATTTGAGAATGGATAGGGTTAAAATTTTGAGAATGAATAGTGTAAAAAATTTGAGAATGAATAGTGTGAATTTGAGAATGAATATTGTGAATTTGAGAATGAATAGTGTGAATTTGAGAATGATTAGTGTGAATTTGAGAATGAATAGTGTGAATTTTAAAATGAATAGTGTGAATTTGAGAGTGAATAGTGTGAATTTGAGAATGAATAGTGTGAATTTGAGAATGAATAGTGTGAATTTGAGAATGAATAGTGTGAATTTGAGAATGAATAGTGTGAATTTGAGAATGAATAGAGTGAATTTGAGAATGAATATTGTGAATTTGAGAATGAATAGTGTGAATTTGAGAATGAATACTGTGAATTTGAGAATGAAGTGTGAATTTGAGAATGAATAGTGTGAATTTGAGAATGAATAGTATGAATTTGAGAATGAATAGTGTGAATTTGAGAACGAATAGTGTGAATTTGAGAATGAATACTGTGAAAGCTAAAGTGATGGTAATAGAAAAGTATGAAACGAAAAGTAAATGTGATACATGGATGAATAATAAAGGAGCAAGTTGAGAAATGCTGCAATTTGGTTAGTATTTTCTAGGACTGTAGAGTCAGAGGCGGTTAGGCCGAGGCCAAACCAAAATGCTTCGTTAGGCACTAAGCTAGATTTTACGTGACTCATATATTAGGTGACTTCATGCCTGGCCACACACACAAGTGCTACACACAAATTCATTTGACAATCGGGAGCAGTTGACTCAACACATGATGCCACTCTCAAAACTAACCAATTTCATAACAACTTACCTTATCTTTATTTACTTCCTGTGCAACTTCATTCCAAAGTGATTTTATTACAGGTACATTTTTGTATAATTTGCTCGATGGGTTCCACAAAGGTTCCCTTTTATACACAGCTGTCATTAAAATTTCCACCAGCTTGTAAATTAACCAACACATCTGTTCGCTCGGAGATTCACTCGGTGACTAATCGTCATGCAAAGTGGCGCGAAGCGTGCAATGTAGCCACTGCGATAGTATGCGGTACGTTAGTTCGCTAGGATATGTCGCCTAACTCGCAACATAGCTCTAAGCATCAAGCGGGGCTCCTTCCTGTGTGGCCACGGCCTTAGTGTTTTGTGGAGTAAGAACCAGGAGATGCTATTTTTATATTGACTGGGACTTCAAATAGTTTAGATTTCTTTAAAATTCAACTACATAAATTACATTATAAAATTATGAATTATGTACCATCTAGTACAAATAGCGTGTACTATGATGGGGAATCCCCGTAGATATTATTTCCAAAAAAACCTACATTTAAGTAGTTACGTCACGTAATTTAGTACAGTGGAACCTCTCATAACGAGTAATTTGCATAACGAGTTAAACAGATTGTGGAAAAAAAACGCTCCCTTAACGAGCGACATTTCGCATAACGAGTGACGCAGAAAGGGGAAGTCCCATCTTCACGTCACTCACTTGTGAGCCGGGACTTCCGCGCCAGTGCGTCAGTCTCTGGTTAGCACTCGTTCCGCTAGCACGTTAGTGTCACATGTGATCACACATTTTTCCAAACTTGTGTTCAGACATTATTTGTATCTTTTTTTGTGCAAAGTTTAATAACCCTTGCAAAAATGTCCCTGAAGAAAAAGCCACAAGAAGACAGCCATAAGAGAATAAAAGTAACTGTAGAAATGAAACGTAAAATCATTGAAAAGCGAGAACAAGGCGTGAGCGTGGCTGATCTAGCGCGCACATACAATCGGTCTACATCAACGATTTGCTCTATCCTCAAGAACAAGGACAAAATTATGAAGACAGATGCTTCAAAGGGAGTGTCAAGAATGTCTACGAAACGGTTACCTATTCTTGATGATGTTGAAAGGTTGCTTCTCATATGGATAAACGAAAAGTAATTGCAAGGCGATACTATTAACGAAAACATCATTTGTGAGAAGGCGAAAGTTATTTTCGCCGACCTCGTTAAGAAGACGCCAGGATCATCAACTGCCGAAAAAGAAGTACAATTTAAGGGAAGTCATGGATGGTTCGAGAAATTTAAGAGAAGAACCGGCATCCACAGCGTTGTGAGGCACGGTGAAGCAGCAAGCTCTGACACAAAAGCAGCAGAGAACTTCATCAGCGACTATAAGAAGCTCGTCGATTCTGAGGGTTACCGAATTTTACTTCTTGTAAAAAAGAATGAATTATTTGTCATAAATTCATAAATAAAAAACTAGTTATTTCGATTTTTTTTATTGTTTTTTGCAAATCGCATTCCGGGTTGTTACGCTCCTTAACAATTTATAAGTATGTAATTTTATTTGAATAAACGTTAAAAATAAAAAAATAAATTGAGTATTTTTTTCGGCATGGAACGCATTATCGTATTTTACATTGATTTATATGGGAAAAATTGTTTCACATAACGAGTAAGATTCTGGAACGAATAATTCTCGTTATGAGAGGTTCCACTGTATAACATATGGTGAGCAATATACTCGTATGTACTATAATGGAGTAAAATAATATTTTTCATCTGTCATCATAATAGTGGGTTCATCATAATAGTGGGTTCATCATAATAGTGGGTTCATCATAATAGTGGGTTCATCATAATAGTGGGTTCATCATAATAGTGGGTTCATCATAATAGTGGGTTCATCATAATAGTGGGTTCATCATAATAGTGGATTCATCATAATAGTGGGTTCATCATAATAGTGGGTTCGAATCTCGAAGTAACACCCTTGAGGTATAAGGGTTATTTGAACATAAACACAGAGATAATGGGAATGATGCGATCACAGCAACAAATCACGTGGATGACTTGGATGAATTTTCATTTTCTTTTTCATTTTTTAAATAGGTTGTTTCAAATCGATCCAATAGGGCGGCATATTATAATAGAGCTATTGCCGTTACTGATCCTGCTGCGTGGAATTGTCTGACTCTCTTAGTGTTAGAAATATGGATGGTGTGTGCGGCTTTAGGAAGCACTAAAAGATAACCCTTTTTGGAAGGTCTTATCAAAATTTATGATATTATATGAACACTACACAATACACCAGTGTTTCCCAACGTTTTTTGTGCCATGCCCCACCTAAGCCTTTCTAAAATTCTTATGCCCCCCCCCCCCCTACGTAACGGTGACGCGACAAAGTGATCAAAATACGTCTAAACTCTGAACAAGTCAATTTTCGAATTGCCCCTCTTAAAAATCAAATTGCCCCCCCTGTGGGGCGTGGGCCCCACGTTGGGAAACACTGCAATACACTATACAAAACTTCAAGTCAAACGTGTTACTATTGCATATCGGAAAATCTACAAAGGTTTCTTTGTAGTTCGTATTTTCTTGGTAAAATTTCTGCTGTTGTCTTACCAAATATATTTATCTGAACATATGCAGATGCGGGGAAGTACCTAATCAATGGCCGCACTGCCTTCTAATTCTTACACTCACCATGTGTATATGTAAAGTACCCGGCGGTAAGTAATACACATCGGGCTTAAGAAAGAGACTGTCACTTTGTAGAGCGTCCTCTCTGTCATTCATACACGTGTTCCGTTGCGATTTGTCAGCCATTGTCAAGCATTCTAAGGCGTGTTCGTTCGATGAGACAATGCTCTACAAAGCCGAAGTTAGTCAATTATGGCCGACAGTCTCTTTCTTAAGCCCAATGTTTATTACTTACCGCCAAGTATTGTAAGTCTGCTCTCTAAACTTCACTATATAAACGCCAATTTATGAGTATAGTAACTTCTTCTTCTCCCTGGCTCCATCCCAACTCACTGTCTGTTGCAAAGACTGTTGGGGTCAGCTCTCCTCGTCCTCAGGTTATATGCTCTTCTGTCCCGGACCACGTCCCCCAGGCCGTGCCTCTGCATCAGATTATCTTTTTGCGTCTTCCTCTGGTTGTTATTCGAGGAAGATCCATGGAGATTGCCTGGTTCACAATGTGATTGGGTGCCCTGCGTCCAATGTGCCCATACCATCTCAATCCATCCGCCTCTCCTCCATCTTACTGTTGATGTCTGTAACATCTAGGCTTCCTGTCTCTTAGGGACACACCAGCTGACCATCTTAGCATGTGCATTTCAGCAGTTTCTAGTTGCCTGGAGTAAGAGTTATACATCGTCCAGCATTCGGAGCCATAGAGGAGTGCGGGTCTAACATGATATATGAGTAAAGTAACTGTTTTATTGTATTGTATTACTCTTTCATTGCATACAGTACAACTTGGCGGACTTATTGCAATGTGGCATTCTCTTACAGTCAGAATATGTGGCATTCTCTTACAGTCAGAATATTTTTTTGTTATAAGGTACATTGTACCATTTATATATAAATAAATGATGTGTGGTTTAGATTTTGATACAAATGGGTTTCATGAACTTTTGTTTCCTTAATAATATTTCTTCATATCTTGAAACTATTAATAAAGCACCACATCCGTTTACCTCAATAACTTCTGAGGAAATGATCTACCACACAACCTGTCCTCCATCTTATCTTATCAGCATATCATTAATGTGACTTAAGTCACATTGAACAACATGACTTTCCAGCCTCTGTTAATATAATATTAAATTTTTTGTATTCAATCACCACTGACCGCTTCCTGTTCTCCTGGTAAAGGTTATCTATGGTATGCAGATATGTGGTTAAGTATATTTTATATATAATAATATTATAACATAATATAACTGGGATTTTGTACTAAGAACTGCCCAACATTTCTCGGATTTTCGAACCGCCGGGTACTATGTATGTATATATTTATTTTTATTTATTTATTTAATTAACGACACAACAGTGTCTTTATATACAAATGAACTTGTGACAGGTTATACAAGTACTTAAAATTATTGACAAATAATACAACTTTATCTTAAACTAACATGAAGATACAAAAAGCAGTAGAATAAATTACAGTCATCGTTTTAAAATTATTTAATAACCTTTGAGAGTTTTGTGGGAATTTTATGGATATATATTGAGATATAGAAAACACATGGCCTCATTAGTGGAACGAGATGCAAGTTGCTTTGCAGAATTAAAAGCTTCACACATGTTCATGCAGGGTTACTCAACTCCAGAGGCAAAATATTGTCCTTAATATTTGGTTTGTATTACGTTATTTATATTAATAAAGGAGAGCACAAAGTTAGTAGCTATAATTATATATTTTGTAATATTTGAAATTCTTCAATAGTAGTAAGTTCGAGTCTTGAGGACGCTCTACCCTTGAGGTGAGTTTACTTTCTAAACAGCGCTATATAAGTTGTCTTTTCTTTATTATTACTGTTATTCGGGTCTTTGGTGGCCATCATCACATTGAAATAGCGCGAGATAAAAAAAAATTGCCGGAGCTCAAATGCGGATATGGACCTGTATCGGACGTGTGCGGTCACCCTTGAATGTGGTATAATTAATGTATGTGTATAGACATTGAAAGCCCTGTATTTACTGATGTAAAAGTTATACTTGATATGTTTGCTATATGTTCTTGATCTTGTAAAAATTATGTTTGTTTGACTCCGAACGCGTTCGCGACCGCAAAGGAAATAAATGACTTGCGGGCGGAGCGTCGTGAGTAGGTCACGGGCCGGTCGACTTAAGCAGCGCTCAAAACCCCGAAAGTTGTTGTATTTCGCGGGTAATGGGCGCTTGTGATGACCGATTGACCATTAATATAGAGGGTACCCCGTTAGCGAAAAATATATTCTCAGTCTCAACCGATTCTACTGTGTTTTACTTTGAGACCCACTACTTCGACCTGCCTGAGAGGAATCTCTCCACCCCGCTACCTTCTTCTTCTTCTGGATCTTCGCTTTGGAATTCGCTACCTCGATTCTCTGAGCGCGGCGCAGCAACCAACGTACCTACGCTACAGTCTGTTAGTACCCTGTGCGGTACAGGACCCTTCGGAAAACGGGTAACTACAGTGTTGTGTTAGAAAGATTCATTTTTCTAATGTAAATATTTTGATCTAATTAAGATAGAACAGTAGAATAAGTGGAGTTACGTGTATATTTAACTGACTCAAGAAAGAAAAATGGTCCGCAAGAAAGATTGATTGTATTATATGTCTATACAGGGCTGTCACTTTATTTTTGTTTTAATGTAAAGTAAATTTGGTAAGAAAACTACAGAAAGCTTAACAAAGACGACGAAACCTTTGTAGATCTTTCAGGATGTTATAGTAATATAGTACATTCAGCTAAAGGTGTAGTGTAGTATTCATATATGATCATAAATTTGGATTAGACCTGCCAAAAAGGGTTTTCTTGAAGTGATTCCTTAAGTTGTGCACGCCATTCCATTCCACGCTAATTTCTAGTCTTCAGTCTGTTTTCAATTTAGCTGTTAGTCTGATATATGGTGGTCATAAATGAGGAGGTAACATTAAAAAAAGATCATGTCCATCAGATACAAAAAATGAGTTGATAAAGCAGATTTCTTCTTATCGATGGTACGAAACCGTTTAACATTTTCATTTCAATGAATAAAGCACATAAATCATTTTAAAATTCTAATAAACGACCAGTATTTTTTCAAAAAGAATCTTGTCCAGGCTTCAAACCAATCAAAAGAGATCATGTCCGAATTGACCAATCATAGCTTTCCGATTGTGTCTAACTTCATACCAGTTCACCAGCAACTGTCAGTTTTAAATCGTACGTGCAGTGTAATGTTAATATCTAAATAAGTATAATATACAGTATATATAATATATATTTTGCATTAAATTAACCCTCATTATGGCTCCCAAGAAAAATTGTTTCGGTTTGCGAACATTTCGGCTCGCGAACGGAATCAAAGAATGAATTAAGTTCGTAACCCGAGGTACAACCCGAGTTATTAATAATTTGAAATTAGGAATTTTTTAAAGTTGCTTCTTAAAGTATGCCAAAGACAGAGCGAGTCTAAGCAAGACCGTAGCATAGTTTAGGAAGACCTTGACCTAGTTTAGCAAGACCGTAGCATAGTTTAGGAAGACCTTAGCATAGTTTAGGAAGACCTTGACCTAGTTTAGCAAGCCCGTACATAGTTTAGTAAGACCTTGACCTATTTTAGCAAGACTGTAGCATAGTTTAGGAAGACCGTGACCTAGTTTAGCAAGACCGTAGCATAGTTTAGGAAGACCTTGACCTAGTTTAGCAAGACCATAGCATAGTTTAGGAAGACCTTGCCCTAGTTTAGCAAGACCGTAGTGTAGTTTAGGAAGATCTAGAAAAACATGATACGACCAGAGAAAAACATGATGCGCTGCTCAACATATACAGACTTAAAAAGAGCCGCACAGGACAGGGGGGAATGGAGGAGAAGAGTTCAAATTGCTGCAAACCAGTCTTAGGACTGCAACCACGGAAGGAAGGACCAGAGGAATCAATTTGTGAAAGTAACAATCAATTCATTATGATAAACTTATTTAGATAATATCTAAATAAGTTTATCATAATAAGTTGAAAGTATCAGCCCTGCATTTGACAAAGATATTCTGGCAGGATCCCAAATTAAAACTGGTTGCTGTTGACATTGTTACTAGTCTCATTATGTTACGAGGTGTTTTCCTAAAAGAAACAAAACATAATACGTAACACATCCACGTAAATCAACCACTGACCGAAGTTGATACTACTCGAGGTAAGACATAATTATACTTTAGTCATACTTATTTATTTTTGTGTGTTGTAACATAAATGTTTTAACATTTTGATTATGTCATTGAATTTTAATGATTTTCATTTTTTATGTATCATGTTTCGATGATTTGATTGATTAAGTACTTATTTGTTTGATTGATTACTTATATGCTTATTTGTCTCCCATGACATAAAATGGCGTGCCGAATTCAATAAAGGTAAAGGTAGGACAACCATTAAGACAGTCGATCGGAGTGTGGTTGTTATTGCGACAGGATTTTGAGTACTTGGGCTTTCAGGATGAATGACGTGTGGAAAATATTTGTGTAGGCTCGTGAGTGTGGGTTTCTTCTTGTTGTTTTGTATTTGTGTTTCTGTGTATTTTGTTTTTATTTTTAATTCTTATGATTGTGTGCGGTATATTATGGGATGAACATTTTTGGTCTTTCTGGAGTGATGATGTGTGGAGAGTTTGATTCCGCATGATGTTTCCAGTTGTAATTGAGTGTCACTGTTTGTCAGGTTGATGAGAACGTGCAACGGGGTTTTGTTTTTGTGTAATCAAAAATCGGAAGGTAAGGTATCGATTTATTTTTTCATGCTAAATATCCTCAGTGAGATATAGGCAAAAGCCTAGTTTACTGGGGATACGACAAATGAAAGGCAACAAACCCAGATCCATTAAAATTGTATGTCCAAATTAATTACCTGTTGTTTTTTTCGCAAATAATGTATGTTTCTTGTCATGTGTAATAATAAATAAATAAATAAAAGTCAATTGATATAATATAAACCATAGATTAGAATCCTTGTTTTGTAATTTTAACGTTAAAAATTTGTAAAAATATATTTCCTGGTTTATCATAATATAAATAGGCCAAAACCCGTACGATGGTTGTCGTCAAAGAAAGAATACGAGAATTGAATTTTGAATACAAGAGAGCGAGAGAGGAATACTTGGATTATCTGCGAAAGTAATTCGAAATTTGAATCTCGGTGGGTCCGTGATACTGAACGAATTTTAAACACCTAGCTAACAATTTTTGAACCGGTGTAAAAGGGCACGATGTATAAATGATATATACTCGTATAAACAAATTTTATATTTATAAATATATATTTTCATAAATGTAGAATTTTTTTTACTTCCGTGAATATTTCACGGGTCGCAACTAGTTAAAAAATAATTGTACTAAAGAGGACCCCGGTTAATCTGACTCTGGACATTTGAGTCCCAAATAATTAGCGCTCTACTGTACTTTGCAACATCTTGTGTTTTGTATTGATGAAAAACATATTTGGGACAAAAAACCGCAGACAACTTTCAAAGAGAAGATGAACAACAAAGAAACCTTTGTATATCTTCCGATAAATAAATGTTTATAAGTTGAGTGTAAGGATAGGCAGGTGACGGCTGCGGCCATTAGATTAGGAACTTTCCCTCATGTGTATATGTTTAGATAAACATATTTGATAAGAGAATCGCAGACAACTTACCAATGAAAAGCGAACTGCAAAGATGCATTGTATATACGAGTTCATATGCAGCGGCAGCTGGTCCCGAGGTGCGCTGGTGCGCTGAGCACCAACGCACCTCGAGACGCTGAGCGAATATGAAATATCGCTGTCTCACGGTTTACTGTACATCTCTGTCTGCCCTATATGAATTAGCGTTTCAGTCCGGTGCGTATTGGAGATCGCTCCTGTAGTATTGGCAAACTTGGCCGGTCAATTTGAAAGTAATTTTTTTTTAAATTTTGCTTTAATTTTTTTTAAATTTTCACTGAATTGAGGATTGCGGGCTTTCCGCAATATGATACGGACGTTTAACGGTTGTATCTGTCAAACAATGAAAAAAGCTTGTTCATGTACTCATCTTTTGTAACAAAATGTATCTAGCATTACTAATATTAAAACGTTTAACTTAATAAAAACTTGATTTGGAATGAACCATGTTTTTCAATTGGAAGGGCTCGAGTGGGTCCAAATTACCACGGATAATCAGCGCTTTATTGTATAAAAATTAAAAAGTTAACATGATTTATATAAAATTATATTTAAAAGAATACCACCATATATATAATATAAGCCCACAGCAGGCTAAGACCCAGGGCTGTATCTCACGTATGGAAGGACTCTCAAAAAACAACATACATAAAAAAATCCTTTCACAAAAAAACTAAAATTCACTCGTATAATTAATACATATAGAAAAACAAAATATTAATCAAAACCTTAGTAAAAAATCAAATATGAATAAACAATTTGGAAAAAAAAAACAAAACCCAATACGTAGATAATAAACAGTTATACGAGTATTGATCATTCAGCCAGAAGAGTAATTTTGCAATAGTGTGAGTAACATTCTCTGTATTACACAACTTACGAGTATATAGTGGTATTGGTTTTAGAATGCCACACGATTGGTTCGCGCAGAGCGCACGTTTGTATTGTTGTTAAAATACTCGGTGATTAGAAAAACACTGCCATGTCAAAATTAGGAATGCGATTTTTGTTTAATGTAATGTATAATTCAAAATTTTTCCAATGCTTAGAAAGTTCTTTGTTATAACTATAGTTTTCTAGAATTAAGTATCACTCCATCCACTATTATTTTAAAACTTTATTATTTGGCATTGTAATTATGTAATTATGATACATTAATATGTTAAATAAACTTACATTCATTTTATTTTTATGTGCTATAATCTAATTAGAGTTGACGAACATTTTTACTTTATAATACTTGTACTTATATTTATTTTTAATGTTGAAAAATTCCATTATTGTTATTTAATGTTTCCTATAGGTAGAATCTGCCATGCCTAAACAATTGATATGTTTAAATAAACTTATTTTCATTTTATTTTTATGATTATTACAATTTAAGCTGACAGCATTTTTAATTAACAAAACGTGTGTGTTCATTTCAATGTTTGAATATAAAATATTATTTTTATATTTTTTGCTTTTTCACTTCATAAAAAAAATAAGGTGACAAGTTTTTGTAAACGCACTGTTACTCACACTATTGCGAAATTACTCTTCTTGCTGAATGATCTATACATATAAACATTTTAAAACTCTAGAACTATATAAGCCAAACAAACAATTAAAAAAAAACAAAGGATATTAACAACAAACATAAATAATAAATGACCTTAAATATAAATACATGCAATTCAAACATCCATGGCGCTTCGGTTTACTCGACACAGAAATATTCCAGCAAAGATCATGTTCTATGATTGAAATAAGGTTCTCTCACCATTCATTGCAGTTCTCCATGATCTTCTGTTTGTTGTGGTAGACCCGGCCATCTCTGTTGCAGTTGGGATCGATGATGGGCTCCACCCCGTGGCAGTGACTCCAGAAGTCTGGGCAGCAGTCCTCGTTGATGGTGCGGTTGCAGAAGTCGTCGCAGTAGCAAAGCGTTCCTGTGGTACCAACTGACACATTATTTGCTGTGATATTAATAATATACAAAATAACGAGCGCTAGAATACAATGAAAAGGGGATATGTTTTCTCTGCTTACCCTAACAGGGATATAGCGTGATTGCAATGATGATGATACGTCAATAAGACCACTTTCATCAAGAATCCAAGTTTAAAAAAAAAGTCCCACCTGCTTAATCTTAGATCAAAATGCTATATACATGCTTTTAATGAAATATAGTACCAGTTAAGTCGAAAATACAATTTAAAGAAAGCGGGTTCGTTATATAGAGCACGTAACATAACGTGATGCTGGCGCGCCGCCAGACGGCAGAAATGAGAACCCACAACTGTCAGTTGCAAACGTCTAACTGACAGGTCCCGATATTATTCCACATATTTTGTTTCAACTGGGCTTTTCTATAGTATTTGCTCTTCACATTATATAAAGCTTAATTATTTCTTACAAAATCAATCAATATTTCGTCATTTTCGCTGGTCCAAATTAAATTACGTTTGCGCCGCATCCGCCTGGCGCGCCGCCAGACGGCAGAAATGAGAGCCCCCAACTGTCAGTTGGAAACTTCGAATCTGATTCCACATATTTTGTTTCAACTGGGCTTTTCTATAGTCTTTGCTCTTCACATTATATAGCTTCATTATTTCTTACAAAATCAATCAATATTTCCGCAGTAACCATTAAAATGGGCGGGACCAACTAAATCCAGCGGGACTAACTGACAGTATCCGTTGGTGGTACTATTGGAATACACAATGATAAGTTTTTTTTATGAAAGTTTCCCCATTTCTGCGGCAACATACATATTATTTGCTGTGATAGCATTGAGATATGTAAAAACATTTTTTTTTATGAAAATGTCATTTCCGCAGTAACCATTAAAATGAGCGGGACCAACTAAATCCAGCGGGACCAACTGACAGTATCCGTTGGTGGTACTATTGGAATATACAATGATAAGTTTTTTTTAATGAAAATTTCCCCATTTCTGCGGCAACATACATATTATTTGCTGTGATAGCATTGAGATACGTAATATCTATTTTTTTTATGAAAATGTCTTCATTTCCGCAGAAACCATTAAAATGGGCGGGACCAACTAAATCCAGCGGGACCAACTGACAGTATCCGTTGGTGGTACTATTGGAATATACAATGATAAGTTTTTTTTAATGAAAATTTCCCCATTTCTGCGGCAACATACATATTATTTGCTGTGATAGCATTGAGATACGTAATATCTATTTTTTTTATGAAAATGTCTTCATTTCCGCAGTAACCATTAAAATGGGCGGGATCAACTTAATCCAGCGGGACCAACTGACAGTATCCGTTGGTGGTACTATTGGAATATACAATGATAAGTTTCTTTGAATGAAAATTTCCCCATTTTTGCGGCAACATACATATTATTTGCTGTGATACCATTGAGATTCGTAATAACTATTTTTTTATAAAAATGTCCTCATTTCCGCAGTAACCATTAAAATGTGCGGGACCAACTGACAGTATCCGTTGGTGGTACTTTAGGGACTTGTGTTTCGCATAGAAGGATGAGGTTGTTTCAATAAAAGTCGTCGAGATCGAAATAAGCAAAGAGAGAAAGTTTATTGAAAGCGTATGTATTTATAATGTATAGAACGGCGCAGAACATGTCGCCGTCTCGCTTCGCCGGACACATGGTTATTGTCACGCGTTCCATATACATTTCATACTACGGTCTGCAGGAGAGGCAAGAGATATGTCGGTGTCTCGCTCTCGCTGTTCGCTACTAGTGAGTTCAATGACCGCGCGGGCGACCTTCGCCCAGTGCTGTCTCGCATTCCTTACAGAGCGAGTTCAATGACCGAGCGGGCAAAGATCGCCTCAGTGGGTTCAGTGACCGCACGCACGGTCGCTACAGTACTATTGGAATACACAATGATAAGTTTTTTTTTAATGAAAATTTCCCTATTTCTGCGGCAACATACATATTATTTGCTGCGATACCATTGAGATAATAACTATTTTTTTATGAAAATGTCCTCATTTTCTCAGCAACCATTAAAATAGGCGGGACCAACTGACAGTATCCGTTGGTGGTACTATTGGAATACACAATAAGTTTTTTTTATGAAAATTCCCCATTTCTGCGGCAACATACATATTATTTGCTGTGATACCATTGAGATACGTAATAACAATTTTTTTTTATGAAAATGTCCTCATTTCCGCAGTAACCATTAAAATAGGCGGGACTAACTGAATCCAGCGACAACTCAACAATATTTATTGTGTCAGTTGGTCCCGCAAGATTTAGATCGTTTTTTTTGACGTCATTTTGAAGATGAAGTATTAAATAAGATTAGTACGTTGAGATGATTTGGTCGTGTGGAGCGAATGAATGAAGAATAATAACAAAACATATATGATATATATAGTGCCAATGTGAGAGGAAGACCAACGAAAAATGGTTGGATCAAGTGAAAGATATTAAGAAAGAAGGAAACGTAGAAAGTCAGAGAAATCGTAGATGTTGTTGTATGGATGAAGAAGAGACTAAGGATGCCTGGCGATATATGAAAGTGTGGTGCTCTGTCTTTTCTGCCTACCACGACAGGGAAATGGCGTCAAAAACAATCTCAACGATCAGCGGCGAGATTCTTGGAATATATGTGTTTGCCAGATGTTCAGCCCGTTGCACTGACTTAGAAATTTCTAAATTCTTGTTTGTATTTTATTATAGATTCTGGTTTATATGTGTATCGGACGTATGCATCTTTGTTTTTCGGTTTACATGCATAAATTCTTGGTTATTTTGATGTATAATATTGGTAATCTTGTTGTTTTATGTAATAATTTTATGATTGTTGGGGTCCGTGCTGTGTAGCGACCGTAACTGGAATGTTCCTTATGTGTGGCCATCGCGAGACAGTATCAAAAGTCGGCCAGCCCATGCATGCGAAAAACTTACGAAAATTGTGATATTTCGCAAGTTATGACGGCATGCACGGGCGGAAACAGGCGCTTGCGATGAGCGATTGGCTGCAAATAGGGAACGCCAAACGTAAAAAATACATTCTCAGTTCACTCTGTCTACTGCCTTTTACTTGCGACCATCTACTACCTCCTAAAGAGGAATCTCTTCTACATTTCACCGATCACGACTTTTCACCGTGAGCTGAATTCTCCGAGCATGGAGCAGCAACCCTCCACCTATTGTTACAGTCTTTGTACCAGTGGCGTACAGATGACATTAACATATATAAATTGGTATTGGTTATTGTGATATCTAAAGAAAACTTAAGTGTCATTTATTTTGTTAATAAATAAATGAATATGAACAAAATGGATGCGCCATGTTACCTAAGATGGGTGCCGAGCACCTATCCTCGCGGCCCTGGCAGCAGGAGTCAGGTCTAGCGGCGCAGTAAGGCCCCGGGGGCAGGTCAGGCCCTGTGATAGCTCCACACACGGCCAGCAGCACCGCCACACTCAGCGGCAATAGCGCCCAGCACGCCTTGCTCGTACCGGCCCTGTAACACGAGAGACAAAATCCTGGTCAGAGAAGAAATTCAAAAGTTTTTTTTTTGTCTAAGATGTAATGTGCAATGAACAATAGTCAATTCCTTGATAATATCCAAATTGCTGATTTGGACATATTGAAGAGCATGTCCATGGGACAACCAAATGGACATATTGAAACAGTTTTTACTTCGTCCGAATCCATCCATATTATCATACCTGTCCCTCAGTTGAAATTTCTCCTACCATATCATTCCAATATTTCTTGTCCTAGTTTGTTGAAAGAAACTTCTATGGCAATAAATCCACCAGGATACGCTTTATACGAGGAAACTGTAATATAATACATATAATTATGCCGTTTCTCTGTTGGGGTAGGCAGATAAGACAGATCACCAGGCTTTCATATCTCGATACACTCACTTCTTTATCTTTCTCATACAACTCCTACAATTATTAATATAAATAACCTAGTATAAACAAAACATTAAGGATAATACTTTGCCTCTGGAGTTGAGTAACCCTGCATCAACATGTGGAAGGTTTCGATTCTGCAAAGCAACTTGCATCTCGTTCTACAAGTGAGCCCATGTGTTTTCTATATCTCAAGATCTATCCATAAAATTCTCAGAAAAATCCAATTATTATTTTTCTATGTAAGCGTTGTTCCACTAAAAACAAATCTAAGTTCTTTACCTCTATAAAATAAGTCTTCGACAATTACGTAAGTCTGCTTGGTGAAGTTTGGTAATATTTTGTGGTATACATACATAACATATATTGAACTTAAATATACTTACATATTAATGTTAAATAATTGTAAACAATGTATTTGTAATTTATTATTACTACTGCTTTTTGTATCTTCATGTTAGTTTAAGATAAAGTTTTGTATTATTTGTCAATAATTTTAAGTACTTGTATAACCTGTCACATGTTCATTTGTATATAAAGACACTGTTGTGTCGTTAATTAAATAAATAATAAATACATTTCTCTGCTTATTTACATTTCTTTCTTTAAAAATATCATTCATCTGATCCTACCATACTTTCCTTAGTCTTTCTCTCCTACATCTTCCCTCACATTTGCACTGTATATTTATTTTGTTAATCTTTCTTCATTCATTCGTTACACACGACCAAACCATCTCAGCGTTTTCTTTATCATCTAACTCAAAATATAAGGTTTAAGTTCCCATTCATCCCTTATTACTTAATTACGTATTTAATGACAAGAAATATATTATCGGCTAACTTCGGCTTTTGTAGAGGGTCGTCTCTGTCATTCATACACGTGTTCCGTCACGATTTGTCAGTCGCATCGTGCGACAGACGACGCTCTACAAAGCCGAAATTACCCGATTATGTCGACAGTCTCTTTCTTAACCCTTCCCTTACGGTGATAAAATTGAAACGCGCGCTCCGGTGTTGGGTAGTGAGTACGCGATAAAAAAATAGCGATTTTAAATCGGAAAAATAAGAACATTCATAGATAATCCCCTTAATTAATTATAATTGAAGTTAAAAATTATAATAATTGAGATTTATTTGCTGAAAACATTAAAAAAACCTTCTGGCAACGCTCACGGAACGGGCGTAGATCTAGTATCATTGCCAGCCCAACAGCTACTGCGGCGCGGCAGGGTTGGTGGCTAACCCGGGCGTGGCTTACACTTGCGAGGTTGAGACAATTGAGCTCCTCGCTATTCAGTGAAGTATGCAAAAGTGAGATGCGAATATAGTGTCGCGCTTCCCGCATACTCTTCACCTATCGTCAAGACCCAAGATCGAGGCACTCGCAGCGTTTAAATGCGAATTTGTTTTCGATCTTTACAAAACACCTCGATGTAGTCGATAAATTCTGATTATTATTAATATTATTTTTTAAATCAATGCGTAAATATATCACGGAGGAATACCTAAAATCTTAACCTTGTATTTATAATATTTATAGAGATATTGATGGTTATTAGAAGCAACGTGTAGAAGATACCCAACACAGGGAAGGAAAGGTTAAGCACGATGTGTATTACTTACCACCGGTTACTGTATATTTGAATAAACTTATATTTTTTAATTTAATAAAGTAATCGATAATACAAACATTTGCCAAAGGTATACAAATTTATATCTATACAAACTTATATACAAATTTATATCTTAGAACTGATCTAATTTGTATATTTATTATATTAACTCACTTAATTTAAATTTTATACATAATATTTAATTTATTAGAAATAGTCAACACCTACATACTACTTATAACTAGATAACAATTCTTACAACTAATTATTTATCAAGAACAAGCCAACTCGTTCAGGCTACTTGTATTCCATCACATTCACTCAGAGCTTATTCCTCCCAGCTAATACTGTAGGCGGACTAGTCAGGCAACAGATGATGCTTAGGGAGCCTTTTCTTATAACGGAAAGGTAGGTCGGACTAACTCTCATAAGCCCCCAGGGCAGAATTAACTTGTATTGTGTGCCATTGTTTTCATCTGTAAAAGACACTATTGCATCGTGAATGGAATCAATAACTTTTGTTATTCGAATATACGAGGCATATCCAGAAAGTAAGTGTACTGAATTTTTGTAGGTTACAATTTTTTTTATTTAAACAAAAAAATTACGTGGTTACCGTAGTACATACTATATGTAAGCTATTTTTCGACATAGTCGCCATTCCTCTCAATGCAGGTGGTGAAGCGGGGTATCAACTTTTTGATGCCTTCCTCGAAGTAGTTTCCCGCCAACCCCTCCGTTAACTTCTCCACCTCCGCCTTTACCTCCTCGTCGGTTGAAAACCTTTTTCCACCCATGTGCAGCTTCAGGGAGGTAAAGAGATAGTAATCTGAAGGTGCTAGGTCAGGGGAATGCGCGGGATGGTTCAGGACATCCCATTTAAACGAGGCGAGCAGTTCCGTCTGTCATTGTCGTGCAGCAGGCAGACTCCCTTTGTCAGCATGCCTCTCCTCTTGTTCTGAATCGCCCTCCGCAATTTTTTTAGGGTCTCGCAGTATCTTGCAGAGTTGATGGTCTCCCTTTCAGGCATATATTCAATTAAAATTATGCCTTGACAGTCCCAAAACACGGATGCCATGATTTTCTTGGCTGAAATTGTGGTTTTGAACTTTTTGTCGGAGGTTGAAGAGGTGTGACGCCACTGTTGAGACTGCCTTTTGGTTTCAGGCGTGTAGTGTGCAACCCAAGTTTCATCTGCAATAACGATGGAGCGGAGAAATTCATCTCCATGGAGTTTGCAGCGCCTCAAAAACTCTTGCCTTTTTACAAAATTTCGCACTTGGCGGGAGATTGGGTTGACATTTTTCACTAAATGTGTTGTCGTGTCGACATTTCTCAACGTACTGACCTCGAACCGGTCTCGTTGCGGAGGAGAAGGGTCAGGCTACACGGAAGTGTAGCCAACATGTCGAAAATAAAATCCGTCCGGTCGTGAGAGCCTCAGTACACTTAGTTTCTGGATACGCCTCGTATTTTCTTATCAAGAAATAGCTTTAAGTCAGTATCAATCAACACATCTTGCGGTTAATTATAATAGGTTACGAGATGATAGCTCTTGACTCCCGATTGAGACCAGATCGGGTCCATCCTTAAGTAATGGGCCCACAGCTGATGCATTCCTATTGCTGTTCTAGGGAATGAGGAAGTGTGTCAAGGACATATCAATGTAACCTTACATAATAGAGGGCGGTATTAGAGCATTTAGAACGAGTTAATTTTTATTTATTGCATCTTAGAAAATATTATTGTTTCACATTGTGGTGTCGTGTTTATAATTTTTAAATAAAATAAATAAAACACTTATTTCTTATTTTGTTCACTGCCAGTTTCAACGACCTCCGTGAAGTTGAAATAAGTGAAATAGGTGAAGATGAAATAAGTTATGTCTTAAATATATTTTTTTAACCTAACCTAATCTAACCTTAAATAAAAGGGGGCGATACAAGAACATTTGGACCAAGTTGGTTTTAATTTCTTGAATCTTAGTTCATATTATTATTACAATATAATATAAATAAAACACTTATTTCTTATTTTGATCACTGCCAGTTTCAAAGCCTTCCTCGTCAGGTGAATATGAAATAAATTACCTACGTCTAAAAAAAAAATTCTAACTTAACCTTAAATAAAAGAGGGCGATACTAGAATATTTGGACCAAGTTAGTTTTTATTTCTTGAATCTTAGTTCATATTTTTTTATAAACCGGTTTTAAAGACCTTCGTATTCCTTGTTAGGTGAAGATGAAATAAATTATGTCTTAAACATATTTTTTCTAGCCTCACCTAACCTAACCTTAAATAAAAGAGGGCGATACTAGAACATTTGGACCAAGTTAATTTTTATTTCCTGAATCTTAGTAAATATTTTTTTTATAAACCGGTTTTAAAGACCTTCGTCTTCCTCGTCAGGTGAAGATGAAATAAATTATGTCTAAAAAATATTTTTTCTAGCCTAATCTAACCTAACCTTAAATAAAAGAGGGCGATACTAGAACATTTGGACCAAGTTAATTTTTATTTCCTGAATCTTAGTTAATATTTTTTTTATAAACCGGTTTTAAAGATCTTCGTCTTCCTCGTCAGGTGAAGATGAAATAAATTTTGTCTAAAAAATATTTTTTCTAGCCTAACCTAACCTAACCTTAAATAAAAGAGGGCGATTCTAGAACATTTGGACCAAGTTAAAATTTATTTCTTGAATCTTAGTTCATATTTTTTTATAAACCGGTTTTAAAGCCCTTTACTTCCTCGTCAGGTGAAGATGAAATAAATTATGTCTAAAAAATATTTTTTCTAGCCTAACCTAACCTAACCTTAAATAAAAGAGGGCGATACTAGAACATTTGGACCAAGTTAATTTTTATTTCTTGAATCTTAGTTCATATTTTTTTATAAACCGGTTTTAGACCTTCGTCGTCCTCGTCAGGTGAAGATAAAATAAATGATGTCTAAAAAAATTCTAATTTTAATAGATAAAACAGAGGGGGAGGGGAGTAGTGGCTAATAAGGGCAGGGCAGTAGGTAGGCGTCAAAAGGGTGGCTTTTGAAGGGGCAACATATGCTTTTGTTCGTTATTAGCAATAAACGTGCTACTGCAGAAATGCCGAGACTAACGGAAATACATTTTTGCCTGTTTCAGCGATTATGAGAAGGCATTCGATAGAGTGAAACACGTAGACCTTGTTAAGATGCTTCAGGAATGGGGTATAGATGATAAGGATATAAATATTATTAAAATCTGTACTGGAACCAAGAAGTTGTCATTAAATTGGAAAATAACAAATCAAAAGGCATACCAATTCAACGTGGAGTCCGACAAGGTTGTATTTTGTCACCTATGTTGTATAATCTATACTTTGATATAGTTTTCAAGAAAGCACTATAACACTTGAATCTGGGGGTCAAAGTGAATGGTGTATGCGTCAATAACATTAGGTACGTAGATGGTACGGTTTTTATGGCAGACAGTATTGACGACATTCAAATGCTTATAGATAGAATTAATGGAGCCGGTGTGAGGCTGGGGCAGGACATAGACGTGAGTAAAACTAAGTTCATGGTGTTTAGCCGGCAGAATCACGCAGGATCACGTCTTACATTGAACGGTGCTGATATAGAGAGAGTGGAAACATTTAAATACCTAGAGATAGTGGAAACATTTAAATACCTCGGAAGTATCCTAGTGGAAGACCTCGACCCAGAAACCGAAGTCAACTGCAGAATTGAAACATCTCGTGCGGCTTTTAATAAAATGAGAAACGTATTCTGCGATGATAATCTAAACTTGAAACTTCGACAACGGTTAGTCAAATGCTACGTTTGGTCAGTGTTATTGCACGGAGTGGAATCATGAACCCTCAAAGTTGGTAGTATGAACCGACTGGAAGCATTCTAAGTGTGGATACACCGGAGAATGCTACGGATACCCTGGACGGATATGGTCAGAAACATGAGGGTACTTCAAAGAGCCAAAGTGGATAGAGAGTTGCTGACTAATATTAAAATCCGAAAGGTGTCCTACTTGGGTCATGTACGAGGAGGATAAAAGTACAAATTACTGCACCTGATCATCCAAAGCAAGATAGAGGGCCAAAGAGGTGTTGGCAGGAGGCAAATCTCCTGGCTCCGCAATTTACGTGATTGGACTGGTATAAGGAGCGTTGGAGATCTTTTTCGGGCTTCTGGGGACAAAGATGCTTACTCTCAGGTGATAGTCAACGTTGGAGAAATCTGACATGACACTAGGAAGAAGAAGACGATGATAAGAAATTTTATAAATACTCAATTTGTGAAAAAATAACAGAATTTAATGTGGACATACAATTTTAATATATCAGGGTTTCTTGCCTTTCATTTGCCGTGTCCCCAGTAAACTAGGCTTTTCTATGTATCTTACTAAGGACATTGATGTTTTCAATCATATAATTGTGTGTAGTACAATATAATTTTAAATACTAATAAAATATAGTTTTAAAACCACATTTGACACACGAGATCGTTTACTGCGTCGTTATCATACACTTCTGTATTTAAAAAAAAATGTTGTCGCATGTATCCCTTTGTTGTAGTAAAGAAGCGCTTGACAGTTTTGCCCGAGCGTGACTCGAGCACGTTTTTTTTTTATACTGACGAACACGAGCCTCTTTCGGGTAAATCTTGTTTCGGCTTGGGAGTGTTTCTCCCAAGCGTCGTATGCCCAAACGACCCTCGGCAGAAATCCTCCCAACAAGCCGAAACAAGAATTGCCCGAACGAGGCTCGGGCTCGTTAGTATTAAACAAGTTCGTGCCCGAGTCATGCTCGGGCAAACTGTCAAGTGGTTAAGCATCGAAAATAAACAACTTTTTTATTCCATCAAAAAAATTACATAAAAAAAATGCTTAAGCAATTTTTTAATAAAATAATATAAATTTTTCAACGTCGTCTCTGTTAAAATGCGCTACGAAAAACTAGCACACAACTCTGTTGCGACTAAAATAATTTATCACTGGTGGTTAAATAATCTGTCCGATACTTTGCTACGCACAAATTGGACACAACAAATTAATAACAACCAATCATTTTTAATGTAACTTGACTCGACTCAAGATGCACTTCTGTTTGTTTATATCCCATTTATTGAGGTCAGAGCCGAAACAAGGGAGGAGCAACTAAGGCAGAGACCCCAGGCGCGATATTTGAAGGGCGGTTGTAGTCTAACGGTTAACATTTAATCTAAACAAGCGGGTACTCCAGATTCGATTCCTGGCTGATTCATTTCTAGATTGTTTATATTTTTAGACCGATTTAGCTTTGAATTTATGTTTTTTTCTATACTTTAATAAAAAAAATATGCTAGAGCTTTTGCCATTGCTGCTCTTGTAGTGTAGAATAGTCTAATAAATATGGGTGACGTGTGCAGCTTTGGGAAGTATTTAAAGACAATCCTGTTTGAGAGGTTATATCAAAATTTACGAGTGGGTTCGAATTGGAATGAGATAGGGTTTGCTCATTAAACGCCGCTATATAAATTCTCCTTTTATTATTATTATTATTGATATCTACAAATGACATACACCTTCTATTTTGCACCAAAATGTTGCTTATTTTTTTTAAATATCAGATTATAATGATTCAGCCAAGCTGCACATGTAATGGTACGTATGTATTGTATTACACTTTCGTTGTATACAATACAACCAGGCAGGTTTATTACCATGCGACAATCTCTTCCAGCCAACCAGAAATATGCTAAAGAGGTTTGAAGTGAATGCCAGATTGGAATCCCTTTTTAAAAAAATCAGTATTTGAATCCGTAACCTCCGGGTTGGAAAACAAGTATCTTAGCAACTAGGCCGCGGAGGCCATCTATGTATATGTTGCTTATTACAGCGCTATAAAGCAACTAAAAAAAAGCGCTATTTAAAACTCTGCCTCATATAAGGGAGTATCAGATTAAATCTACAAATCGTCTTGGAAGTTCAACATCTTCGGCATCAGAACATTGGATTTGAGCTATAAAGAACTCTTCAGTTTCTGTTGTCTTTAAAAAAAGACTGACCGATATGGATATTTAATGAGCTGAACGCCCATGCACGTAAAACTGCGCTCAGGTGAAGATTTATTTATTTATTTAACACTTTTATTGCAAATACAATCAGGCGGGCTTATTGCTAGACGGCAATATCTTCCAACTAACCGGACAAAAGTAAATGAAGCAAGTTACGTGGTCGCATACATCATTCAAATGACTATCCATCCCCACGAAATCCATAAACACATACGTGAGCACATGCCCACGAACCCCACAAAGACGGACAGTCACCCGAACATTATTTTTCATATAAAGTGAGATATCATCAATCAAAAGGAAAGGAAGGGATGGTGGAGAGGAAAGGAAAAGAAAAATCAGGAATGAAACACGTTATTTTACTGACTAGAAATTAAGAGTTTTTTTACAGTCGCGTCTTAAAGCATGCCAAGGACGGAGCGAGTCTTATATTGGTTTGTAACTTATTCCAGAGTCTCACTGCATGGACAGTAAAGGACGACGTAAAAAAAGAGGAGCGCTGAACTGGAAAGACCAATAATAGACAATCTCTGTTTGAGCATAACGCTGCTAATCCATGATTGGAAAGACGTTGAAAATTTTCTGAGAGATAAGAGGGGGCGGCGGGAAAGTTAAGGATATTATACAATAGAGACAGTATGTAAATTTGGCGTATATTTCTAACATTCAACCAGTTCAATGCCTTCTGGTATGAAGTTATATGATCGTACTTACGTTGGTTGAAAATAAATCTTAAGACACACATTTTGAAGACGCTGTAATTTGTCCAGCTGTCGAAGATTTAAGATCGGTGTCAAGTAAAACCCGGTCTTTATCTATAATAAATCACTGTGGTGACATCATGAAGCCCTACTTTACCAGTTTAATATGCAAAGGTGCAGAACTGTCGACCGCATCCTTATCTCTTGCGGATACCACAACATGAGGCGAGTACTTCTTCTGCGGTTAATCTATTTTAGTATTAAACAGTGTTGACCTGATTGTGACACCTGGGACATGCCAATACAAAAGATACCAATGTTTTGTAGGATTAATATGTTAGAAGCATAAACTATCAAGTTATGGTGCTATGGACCATAGCAATAACAATAACGTCTTCTTCTTCCTCTTAGTTTAGGTAGTATGACCTGTTTATGACGGTGTCCTGGGATGATGACGTCCAGTTGTCCTTCCACCTTTTCGGCAGCCTTCCTGGTAGTCTCCTGATGTTAGGGTTTTCAGTCTTAGTGATTTTTGCCAGTCTTTGTATATCCTCCATGCGGTCCATATGATCCCTCCAGAAACGCCTTCTGCTTCTTCTCCACTTCACTACGTCTTCAACACCACAGATAGACTTTATCGTCTCATTTCTGATCCGACACAAAGAGGGTCTGCTTCTAGCGTTAGCTTATTCGTTAGGAATAATATCAGCCAGGATTCTTCTCATACTGCTAGACGGTACCGAGAATATATCAACCGTGTCATTCAGTTGGTTCAATATCTCTATACCACGCGTGACTGAGATAGACTTTATCGTCTCATTTCTGATCCGATCTCTAAGAGTTCTGCCTGCGATGGAGCGTAGGGTTTTCATTTCTGCCACTCTGAGAAGGTTTTTTGTCCTGTTGGTATCGGCTCTCACTTCTATTCCATATGTCATGATGGAGCGGACGCATGTCTTATATATCATAACAATAACGTGAACTGTATAATGGCGTGAAGAGGGTCTTTCAGAGACCGAAGTCACGAAACAAAGTCTACTCAAATTGGTATATGATGTAAAAATACTAACTTTATATAACCCTACCGGTTTCAAGACTAGTTTGTGCTCCCCTGATGATGAGGTGAAAACCTTGAAATCGGTAGGGTTATACCGTTATGTAAATAAATAAATACAGGTTTATTGATAGCAACATAGTATGTACATAATACATTTAGATATATTTCAAGAACACATTAAAAAGAGAATACATTAAAAAATAGAAGCTATCAAAAGGTCTGGGATCATCTAATAACACCCCCCCGGCCAAGATAGACTCCACCAATATAGGGCGAGCCCAGTCACGGGGACACCCACACCCTTGGACATGTAGAATAAGAAGAGAGAAAAACACAGAAAATAAATAGATGACAAAACAATACATTCAAGAGAGAAGACATTAAAAGGTCCGGGCTCATCCCACAAACATTCCCCCGGCCGAGACACACCCCACCAATGTAGGGCGAGCCCGGCCGCAAGGGCATCGGGGGGCTTCCAGCCCACCCCCCCGCATATCTAGATTTAAAAACAAAAAAACGTATGGCAGAAAACAAAATAAAAAGTAAACCCAAGGTTCAAGTTTAGTTGACCGATTAAATTTGATCAACAAAAGTTGAATGAAATCGGGTGTGAAGACGCATTCTCACGGTTGAAGTTTAATTGACAGATTATAGTTGATCAACGAAAGTTGAATACAGGCCCGTTCTAACGGTTCAAGTTTATGATAGTTGACCGATTAAAGATGATCAACAAAAGTTGAATACGACTTGAATCAGTTTTTGTTCACACGTTTCAATAGAAACTGATTCAATAAACTGTTTCAATTTAATTCTGTTGAAAATGACGTCGAAAGCATTTTCTCTTGCATCTTTATTTTTATATTTAACGAGTTGAAAGCGAACTTGACAATCAACTTGAATTCACATGTTCACACGTTTCAAGACAGGTTTCAATTTGAAAGCAAATGGCGGATGACTCATCACTTGAACGATAAAGTTTGACTAGGTCAATATTTTCTTGATCAACTCTATTGAAACAAAGGTTCTCACTACAGATTTCATTCAACTTTTGTTGATCAACTTTAATCGGTCAACTAAACTTGAACCGTGAGAACGGGCCTTGAATCAGTTTCTATTGAAACATGTGAAGAAAACCTGATTCAAGTCATATTCAACTTTTGTTGACCAACATTAATCAGTCAACTAAACTTGAACCGTGAGAATGGTCTTTAAGTATATCATGTTGTCTCATATCGAATGATTTTTAAAATCAATAAAGCAAACGATATCTTGATATTTTGCTCCAAATATTCGAATGCAACAATGAGCTACTTTTGTGCCATTTCTTAACTATTTTACATCCTATAGAAACAAGACAACCTTTTCCAGTGCCCGACTTGCTTTTGAGGAATTATATTTTTTGTAAAGGGTTTACTTTGATATGCGAAGGTGCAGAACTCTTAACCCCATTCTTATCTTTTGCGGATACAACGACATGAAGCGAGTATTTCTTCTGCGGTTAATCTATTTTGGTATTAAAGAGTGTCGCCTGGTGACACCTGGGACATACCAATCCAAAAGATACCACAGTTTTGTAGGAATAATATGTTAGAAGCATAAACTATCAAGTTGTGGTGCTATGGACCATAGCAATAACAATAACGTCTTCTTCTTCCTCATGGTTTAGGTCGTATGACCTGTTTGTGACGGTGGGCTGTCCTGGGATGATGACGTTCAGTTGTCCTTTCACCTTTTCGATAGCCTTCCTGGTAGTCTCCTGTTGTTAGGGTTTTCAGTCTTAGTGATTTTTGCCAGTCTTTGTATATCCTCCATGCGGTCCACATGATCCCTCCAGAAACGCCTTCTGCTTCTTCTACACTTCCCTACGTCTTCAACACCACAGATAGACCTTATCGTCTCATTTCTGATCCAATCTCAAAGAGTTCTGCCAGCGATGGAGCGTAGGGTTCTCATTTCTGCCACTCTCAGAAGGTTTTTTGTCCTGTTGGTATCGACTCTCACTTCTATCCCATATGTCATGATGGGGCGGACGCATGTCTTATATATCCTAACAATAACGTGAACTGTATAATGGCGTGAAGAGGGTCTTTCAGAGACCGAAGTCACGAAACAAAGTCTACTAAAATTGGTATATGATGTAAAAATACTAACTTTATATAACCCTGTCACAGTTTTATGAAATGAAAAGAAATATACATTATTAAGTCCTGATACGATATACCGTAGCAATAGGAATAACATAGACCGTAGCAATATAAATAACATGAGCTGTATAATGGCGTAGAGAGGGTCTTCTGCATTCAGAGACACGAAACAAAGCCTGCGCCCCTTTGAACAAAGTATAGGTCGTTTGGGAATAAGGTAGAAGTCCGACTGCCAAGATAAAGCCTGTATATAAATTTCAGCGTTTGCATACGTTTTTTTTGCATACATTATAAATCATTATATCACATTTTTTAAGTTTATCACACGTATTACATATATACATACATCACGCCGTCTCCCTTTCGGGGTAGGCAGAGAAGACATACCGTCAGATTTTCCTGTCTCGACACACATTCTTCGTCTCTTCTACATCCATACAACTTTATTTCGTGGATTCATACAACGATTTCTCTAACTTTCTACTTTACCTTCTTTCAGAATATCACTTATTTGATCCAACCATACTTTCCTTGGTCTTCCTCTCACACGCCTTCCACTCACATATACATTATATAATCTGTTAGTGTGCTCTTCTTCATCGTATGACACTTAACACATCACCCTTTAAATTACATATTTCCCTAATCACAACATTCAGTTTTCTATCATACATTGGTCCTCCATGCAATCTTCTCAATGCACGTATTTCTATAGCGTTTATTCGGCTCTTCTTAGTATTTATCCATGTCCATGTTTCACTCCTTGTCCTTTTATAATTACTAGCCCGGCATCCTGGAAAATATCGGAAGGAAGGCCGATTTTATCAAATACTAAAAACACGTCAATGTAGTCTATACTCCGAAGATCCAAAATCCGTCTGGTTACATCTCGTGTATACTCCATAACACTGTATGGAGCAGAAACATAAACGATAAGAAAGATGGAAACAAATATCATATATTATGATATGGTGTTGGAGGTATCGTGTTGGAGGTATCATGTTGGAGGTATCGTGTTGGAGGTATCGCGTTGGAGGTATCGCGTTGGAGGTATCGCGTTGGAGGTATCGCGTTGGAGGTATCGTGTTGGAGGTATCGTGTTGGAGGTATCGTGTTGGAAGTATCGTGTTGGAGGTATCGTGTTGGAAGTATCGTGTTGGAGGTTTCGTGTTGGAGGTATCGTGTTGGAGGTATCGTGTTGTAGGTATCGTGTTTGAGGTATCGTGTTGGAAGTATCGTGTTGGAGGTATCGTGTTGGAGGTATCGTGTTGGAGGTATCGTGTTGGAGGTATCGTGTTGGAGGTATCGTGTTGGAGGTATCGTGTTGTAGGTATCGTGTTGTAGGTATCGTGTTTGAGGTATCGTGTTGGAGGTATCGTGTTGGAGGTATCGTGTTGGAGGTATCGTGTTGGAGGTATCGTGTTGGAGGTATCGTGTTGGAGGTATCGTGTTGGAGGTATCGTGTTGGAGGTATCGTGTTGGAGGTATCGTGTTGGAGGTATCGTGTTGGAGGTATCGTGTTGGAGGTATCGTGTTGTAGGTATCGTGTTGGAGGTATCGTGTTGGAGGTATCGTGTTGGAGGTATCGTGTTGGAGGTATGGTGTTGGAGATATGGTGTTGGAGGTATCGTGTTGGAGGTATCGTGCTGGAGGTATCGTGCTGGAGGTATCGTGCTGGAGGTATCGTGCTGGAGGTATCGTGTTGGAGGTATGGTGTTGGAGGTATGGTGTTGGAGGTATGGTGTTGGAGGTATGGTGTTGGAGGTATGGTGTTGGAGGTATGGTGTTGGAGGTATGGTGTTGGAGGTATGGTGTTGGAGGTATGGTGTTGGAGATATGGTGTTGGAGGTATGGTGTTGGAGGTATGGTGTAAGAGGTATGGTGTTGGAGGTATGGTGTTGGAGGTATGGTGTTGGAGGTATGGTGTTGGCGATCGTTTTCACCAATCCACCATCAGTATACTATACAGGGAGTGGTATTAAACAGAGTTTCTGAATTCAAGGATTTGGGCGTAACCTTTGATGTCGGATTCACGTTCGTTAACCATGTCTCACGTTTGATATCGGACTGTTACAAACTACTCGGTTTTATAATGAGAATATCAAGAGAATTTAACAGCACCGATATCCTCCGAAACTTATATAATTATCTAATTAGAACCAAATTAGAATATGCATCTACGGTTTGGGCTCTTCATCAGCTCAAATATAAAAAAACATAATAGAATGAATACAAAAAAAAATCGTTAGATATCTATGGTACAGAACAAAGGGGGATTACTCAAAATATGCTCACCATGCCGAACTTCTCACGGTGTGTAACTATAGAAGCCTCGAAACAAGAAGGCAAGAATCCATTGCGATATTCCTAATAAAGGTTTTCCAAGGTTCCTTTAACTGTCCCGCGATTCTAGAAGCACTAAGTTTATATGTACCCAATAAATATAGCCGTGCAAGGAATCACCCTCTGTTCTACTCGTGCATACCAACTTACAGGACGAATATCATGGCTAAACACTCAGTCACGCGTGGTATAGAGATATTGAACCAACTGAATGACACGGTTGATATATTCTCGGTACCGACTAGCAGTATGAGAAGAATTCTGGCTGATATTATTCCTAATGAATAAGCAGACCCTCTTTGTGTAACAGGAGAAATCCGTGCAAAGTGGATAAAAAAAAGAAAAAAGGTATGGTATTGGAGGTATGGTGGTGGAGATATGGTGTTGGAAGCATGGTGTTGGAGGTATAGTGTTGGAGGCGGAGGCTTCATATCACATGGCCGAAAGTCACACCATCGTCTCCATCGTCCAATAATGGGAGATTACCGAAAAATGTTCGACAACACGCAGAAAAAAAATTCTAACGTACTTTGGGTATCTTGTTAGAAAGAATAATCTAGTTGGTGATCACAGGGACAGTGGAGGTAAGGCGAGCAAGAGAAAGGTGTCATACGAGATGGATGGATCAAATAAAGGAGTTAACAGGATCCTCTTTAAGTGCTGCATTCAACATGGATGAAGACCGGGAGACATGAAGATAGGTGTTGTTCCAAGTTCGAGACAAGAGAAGACCACGATGCTCGGCAATGATAAAGAAAAACAACAATGTAGTTAATGAAACCACTAAAGGTAAACCACTAAAGAACACCAAGGAGTTTGTCTACCTCGGGAGCAAAATAACATGGGACGGTCGGTCCAAGAGCGAGGTCGACAGCCGTATACATCAGGCTAGACTTGCATTTAATAAAAGGTCGAAAATAATAGAATCAAATAATATAGACCTAAAACTGAGAATACTCCTCATCAAGACCTATGTATGGAGTATCTTGATGTACGGCTGCGAGACATGGTGCCTATCCGAAAGAGATAGACGAAGACTAGAGGCTTTTGAGATGTGGTCCTATAGAAGACTATTAGGACCTTCCTGGAGAGACCGCATCACAAATGAAGAGGTTCTCCAACGAATCGAAGGAGGAAGGCACCTGCTCAGGATCCTGTCCGAAAGGCGTGCAAGATGGATCGGTCATATAATACGACAAGAGGGCCTCTTGCATGCCATAATGGAGGGTATCACCGAGGGGACAAACTCTAGGGGACGCCCACGCCGAGAGTACCTGGAGGACCTGTTGGTGGACGTGCGCTGCTCAACATATACAGATTTAAAAAGAGCCGCACAGGACAGGGAGGAATGGAGGAGAAGAGTTGAAATTGCTGCAAACCAGTCTTAGGACTGCAACCACGGAGAGAGAGAGTTAATGAGGAAGTCAGTAATGATCACTTCTAAAAGAGGTTTAAGAGTTTCGTGACAGTACATGGAATCAAGAAGAGCCACAAGGAAGTGCATTCCATTGATATGGACGCGACAACTTCATTTCCATATTATGAATATTAATGAGGAGCCAAATGTCACGCATAATTATCACGCTCTGAGACTATTCAAATATAAGACCATTGCCATCATCACGTCATATCTATTATGATCGATTCTTTCTGCTGTATTCTGATGCATTGAAAGAGTCTGTGAGTTTTGATCATCAGCAACGATATCTTAGATAAATAATATACACTCGATGGCATCAGAGAGTATAAAACAATGAAGCTTTGAGGAGTGCAAACTGCTGTAGTATCGAGATTCTGGCGTCTAAACTTTTGGATATGCCTGACTCCAGACTCTCAAGGAATATACACTTTGGTGATGACGGAGGGCAGATGAAAATGTGACGGGCAATGCAATAGATTTAAGGATGCACTCCATGACATGCTCAAAAACATAAATGATCACACCTTAAGTCGAATGTGTTAGGCCGAGGCCACACCGAAATGCTTCGTTAGGTGCTACGCTATATTTTACGTGACTCATATACTAGGTGACTTCATGCCTGGCCACACCAAAGTGCTACGCAAAAATTCATTTGACAGTCGGGAGCGGTTGAGTCAAAAACACGATGTCACTCTCAAAACTAATCAATTTCATCGGGATACAAAGCGTTCATTATATCTCGTTGAATCGATCAAATCTTTAAGTTTTCAATCAATGTTTCCATAACAATTTCCAAGTCAGCAAAAATGCTCAATTCACTGCATTTTTGCTGACTTGGAAATTGTTATGACTTGAAAATTGTCACTTTCCATTTCAAAATAACACACCTCATCAAATGCAATTTTTTAATATTGCGTCAAGTGGTGACATCATAAAGCGGACCGGGACATACAATAACTTCAAAGCGAAGATCATATAAGATACGCAGAGTGTTTCCCAGAAGTGAAAGTTGCGTGGAAAAGTGTGCCAGCCAGGGGTTCTGTTGCCAGAGATAGTGCCGACAGTTGGCACGTTTCCCTGACATCAGACATTAATGTAGCAGTTATATCAGACTGTAACTGCAATGTGTAACACCTGTGGTCCTTTCTTGATTCTTTGATCCGAGAGTCACTTTTTAGATATTCATTAATAATATTTCAATAGTAATGTACAGCATCGGTACAAATACTGTAAAATAGGTGAAAGGCTGCCGCTCAATACTCGGAGACTTTGGTTTGCTTCTTGCTTTTCCGGTGAAAAGTAGCAGGGTGAAGATATTCCTCTTTAGCAGGTAGAAGTTGGTCGTAAATAAAAACACAGCAGACGTTCCAAAAACTGAGAATATATTTTTGAAGTTTTCCGTTCCTTATGTGCAGCCCATCGCTCATCGAAAGCCTCTTTAGTCACCCGTGTATGCCGTCATGGCTTAATAGATACTATGTATGCGACGCGCTCCTCGCTTGCATGGGCCGTTCAACTTTTTATAGTGACTATTGCGAAGGCCACGCATAAGGATTATTTCATTACAATAGGTACACAGCAATTACAAATAAATCATATATTTTAATTTACGCATATCTCCGATACAAGTAATAAGGAAACTTCTTCTATGTGTATAGTTGGGAAACTTCTTCTTCTTCTCAGTGTCAAGTCAGGTCCCCCCAACGTTGAAAATCACTTGAGAGTAGATATCTTTGTCCCCGGCAGCCCGAAAAGATCTCCAACGCCCCTTATGCAAGTCCAATCACGTATATTGCGGAGCCAGGAGATTTGCCTACTGCCAACAACTTTTCGGCTTTCTATTTTGCCTTGGATGATCATGTACAGTAATTTGTACTTTTCTCCTCTAAGTACATGACCCAAGTAGGACACCTTTCGGATTTTAATATTAGTCAGCAACTCTCTATCAACTTTGGCTCTTTAAAGAACCCTCGTGTTGCTGACCATATCCGTCCAGGGTGTCCATAGCACTTTCCGGTGCATCCACATTTCGAATGCTTCCAGTCGGTTCATACTACTTACTTTGAGGGTCCATGATTCCACTCCATGCAATAACACTGACCAAACGTAACATTTAACTGACCGTTGTCGAAATTTCAAGTTTAGATTATCATCGCAGAATACGCTTCTCATTTTATTAAAAGTCGCACGAGATGATTCAATTCTGCACTTGACTTCGGCGTCTGGGTCGAGGTCTTCCATTAGGATACTTCCGATCTATTTAAATGTTTCCACACTCTCTCTATATCAGCACCGTTCAATGTAAGACGTGCTCCTGCGTGATCCTGCCGGCCAAACACCATGAACTTAGTTTTACTCACGTTCATGTTCAGTCCCATTTCAGGGAAACTTCTACAAAGAAAAATACCTTAAAACTGTTGAAAACCTCAAAGGGTGAAGTTATCTAAGGGTTTATGAATATATCATATATCTTAAAAGACGTTCAAAGTGTATTTTCAATGCAGCTGATAGCTGATACATGGTAGT